>JANRMT010061443.1:0-11556 GCA_026402145.1 Polypterus bichir lapradei | reverse complement strand
CCTTTTTAAGGTCATGCCATAGCATCTCAATTGGATTCAGGTCAGGACTTTGACTAGGCCACTCCAAAGTCTTCATTTTGTTTTTCTTCAGCCATTCAGAGGTGGATTTGCTGGTGTGTTTTGGGTCATTGTCCTGTTGCAGCACCCAAGATCGCTTCAGCTTGAGTTGACGAACAGATGGCCGGACATTCTCCTTCAGGATTTTTTGGTAGACAGTAGTATTCATGGTTCCATCTATCACAGCAAGCCTTCCAGGTCCTGAAGCAACAAAACAACCCCAGACCATCACACTACCACCACCATATTTTACTGTTGGTATGATGTTCTTTTTCTGAAATGCTGTGTTCCTTTTACGCCAGATGTAATGGGACATTTGCCTTCCAAAAAGTTCAACTTTTGTCTCATCAGTCCACAAGGTATTTTCCCAAAAGTCTTGGCAATCATTGAGATGTTTCTTAGCAAAATTGAGACAAGCCCTAATGTTCTTTTTGCTTAACAGTGGTTTGCGTCTTGGAAATCTGCCATGCAGGCCGTTTTTGCCCAGTCTCTTTCTTATGATGGAGTCGTGAACACTGACCTTAATTGAGGCAAGTGAGGCCTGCAGTTCTTTAGACGTTGTCCTGGGGTCTTTTGTGACCTCTCGGATGAGTCGTCTCTGCACTCTTGGGGTAATTTTGGTCGGCCGGCCACTCCTGGGAAGGTTCACCACTGTTCCATGTTTTTGCCATTTGTGGATAATGGCTCTCACTGTGGTTCGCTGGAGTCCCAAAGCTTTAGAAATGGCTTTATAACCTTTACCAGACTGATAGATCTCAGTTACTTCTGTTCTCATTTGTTCCTGAATTTCTTTGGATCTTGGCATGATGTCTAGCTTTTGAGGTGCTTTTGGTCTACTTCTCTGTGTCAGGCAGCTCCTATTTAAGTGATTTCTTGATTGAAACAGGTGTGGCAGTAATCAGGCCTGGGGGTGGCTACGGAAATTGAACTCAGGTGTGATACACCACAGTTAGGTTATTTTTTAACAAGGGGGCAATTACTTTTTCACACAGGGCCATGTAGGTTTGGATTTTTTTTCTCCCTAAATAATAAAAACCATCATTTAAAAACTGCATTTTGTGTTTACTTGTGTTATATTTGACTAATGGTTACATGTGTTTGATGATCAGAAACATTTTGTGTGACAAACATGCAAAAGAATAAGAAATCAGGAAGGGGGCAAATAGTTTTTCACACCACTGTATTGAGAGGGACCATAGCAGCTGCAGCACATTAGAAACCCCAGGAATAATCACTGATGTGGGCAGTCCCTCACCTGTGCTCTAGGTGAGAAATGCCCACACCGCAGATCACCCTGAGATCCGCTACAGCCAATGTAATCCCTCATTAAAAAACATAACATTAATTTTCACTCGTATGCAGATGGCACCCACTTATACCGTTCTTTTAGACCAAATGATGTTTCTCTAATGTTATTCTCAATTAGACGTGTTTATGAGTTAAAGGAGTGGATGGATAAGAACTACTTGTCTTTAAATACTGATAAAACTGAAATGTTAATTCCCGGTGCAAATGATGCTGATTGCAACAATAGTTTACTTTTTAGGCATACCTTTGACACTACGCATGAAGTTTAAAGCATACATTAAAAAACTATCCAAAACGTGTTTTTTCCATCCTAAAAATGTTTTAAAATTAAGGTGTTTTCTAAATAAACAGGATACTGAGAAGTTAATTTATGCATTTATTTCTAGCACGATTGGCAACTGCAATGCAATGTTCATTGGCTGTTTGAATTGCTCTTGATACAGCTTTCAGTTCATTCAAAATGCTGCTGCGAGAACTATTGCAAGAACAACAAAGTACAAACACATAACTCCTGCCCTCAAGTCCTTACACTTGGTTACCAGTTAGGTTTAGGGCAGATTTCACAATCCTCTATTTAACTTATAAAGCCTTAAATGGCTGACTCTGCTTGCATGTCTGAACTTATCATTACTTGCAAACCTGAGTGTACATTAAGATCTCAAGATGCCGGAGTGCTTCAGATTCCAAGGATTAATAAAATACCAGTGGAAGGTCGAGCTTTTTGTTACATGGCCCCGAAGCTGTGGAATGGTCTGCCTGCTACTGTAAGAGGTGTCCCTTCAGCCTGAGCTTTTAAATCCCGGCTGAGGGCTCATGACTTCAGTTTAGCATACCTTGACTAGAGTTGCTGATTAGCGATCTATAATGTATCTCTGTTAGTAATTTGTACTAAAATATAAGTAATATGATATTTGTTAACTGCTACTAACCCTCCCCTATTCTGTTTCTCACTTGGTGCCAGTGTTGTACTGCTAAGTTGTTTTCCTGCTTATGGAACCTCTGATAAAGAATCATCGGGTAGAAGGGCCCTGTCATTTGATTGGCACTGACTCAGCTGTAAAATGACCAATGGGGGAGGCAGCTTGTTAGCTGAGGTCTCCAGGACTCTGACCGTGTCTGGCTAGTCTGACTCCTTGTCTACAATCTGGCCGTTGTTCTACAATCACCTGATGGACATATGCTGCTGTTGTTCATTTATGTTAATTAGTTTCACTTTATTTTTGATGTATTTGAACATATTTGTGTTCTATTATGTGATTGCTCTGTAGTGAGTGGTTTCATCTATTTTTGCATTGTTGCTGTGCTCTCCACCTTCCCTTGGTGAGGAGCACCATGTAAAACCAAAATTGTTTGTACTGCATGAGGGGTCCATAATAGATTGGCCATCTAGCTATGTGAAGATGATGACTTGTGTTCTGTTTCGTATGTTGAATTGACCCAATTTTTTGACACCTATTGTATGTTCATCCCACCTAGAAGGGGGTCTCTCTCTGAATTGCCTTTCTCAAGATTTCTTCCACTTTCTTTTACCATACGAGGGCTTGTTTTTTTTTGGTTTTTTTTCTTTCTTTTTTTCTTGTTTTCTGATGGAGTCATGACTTTAATCAATTAACAGGGTCTGTTAAAGCCCACTTTGTGTGTGATTTTGGGCTTCAGGACAACTCTGTGAATGTCCTTGAGTGGCCCAGCCAGAGCCCAGACTTGAATCCGATTGAACATCTCTGGAGAGATCTTAAAATGGCTGTGCACCGACGCTTCCCATCCAACCTGATGGAGCTTGAGAGGTGCTGCTAAGAGGAATGGGCGAAACTGGCCAAGGATAGGTGTGCCAAGCTTGTGGCATCATATTCAAAAAGACTTGAGGCTGTAACTGCCAAAGGTGCATCGACAAAGTATTGAGCAAAGGCTGTGAATACTTATGTACATGTGATTTCTCAGTTTTTTTATTTTTAATGAATTTGCAGAAACCTCAAGTAAACTTTTTTCACGTTGTCATTATGGGGTGTTGTGTGTAGAATTCTGAGGAAAAAAATGAATTTAATCCATTTTAGAATAAGGCTGTGACATAACAAAATGTGGAAAAAGTGATGCGCTGTGAATACTTTCCGGATGCACTGTAAATAAAATTATTATTATTATTATTATTATTATTATTATTATTATATATTTTTTAAAATTTGCTTCCTCTAATTTATAATTGATGGTTTTATAGATCTCAACAAAAAGTCAAAGAAATTTACCCCAGCAAATTTTGAAAAATTGCCTTTCGAACCTAGGAAGGTGGTTCCAGTTGTTAACCACACAGGAATACCCCTTGGGTCTTTCATGATGTCATTATGATCTCTGGTCAATGCTTCTTGAAGAGCTGTGAATTGTTAAAACCAGAAGTTTTGAAGTTTTTCTGGCCCTGGAGACTTCCAGTTGAAAGATTGCTTGATGACTTTAGCTATCTCATCAACAGTGACCTTTTTCCATGCCTCTAGTCTAATATACTGTATTCATGATTCTTCCTCTCCTCTTCGATCGAAGGAGCTTTATCATTGTGGACAACATTATCTTCAAGGATTCCACCCCAGAAGCTCGAAAATTATTCTTGAAAGGGCGGTTCAGTGACATCACTTTTTTGGTTGTTCAACTGATCATAGAACTTTTTAGCATCTGTCACACATGTGCACATGGGAAGCAGTCGATGGGCTTAGTTAAATGGATCTATAAACTGGACCAGGGGTTGGTGATATACACTAACACCTGTTCTGCTTCCTTTGTAGACCTTCAGAAGGAAACCCAATATAAATCTACAATATTTTCTGTTGTTTTCTGATCAGTTGTGGACTCTGTCTGTTAAGATTACTCTAATTTTGTTCATGCTTAAAGCTCGGGGGTGGATACCCCAAACCTTTCTTGTGGTTTTTATCTCTTTCTTATACATCTTCATTGAAGATTTATTCTGGTGATAGTGATTACTTCACTTCACGTACCTTCTCAATCATTGAGCTTTTGCCAGGAGTTTCATTTTTATGCTTGGCCGTCCAGTACATTGATAGATTCTTTGTCTGCTTCCTGCTTATTCTTTATCTTGTCTGTCTTCATGCAGACCTGGCGTGTCGGTTCACCTTTATTGAACTCATTTATCACAGCAAGGTCTTTCTTGTAGGATTCTATTGTCTTTTGAATCCTTTTCTTCCATGCTGTTTCCTTATGAGGAGTCTTCTAATTTCTTCATCCTCCTCGGCTATAACTGCAACAGCTGCATAAATAAGCTGGCTAACTTCAGTGAGGTTCAAGAAGTTGCCTCATGTTATTCCCACTTGAGTAATGTTGACTAAAGTGACTTGATGCCTTAAAGCTCTAGTGAGTTTAACCTTCTTCAGTTTCTTGCGATCACATACTGTAGATTGAAGCTCTTTATATCGAGCACGTCTAACGCTTCCTCATCCATGTTGTTCTCTGATGTTAGGGTTAGGGTTAGGGTTAGTTCGACTGCTATTGGTTGTTGTTGTATATCAGTTAGCTGAGTAATACTGAAGGTACTTGAGGCCTTAGTTTGGAGTATTTGTTTGACATCAGCTTGAATTTGTTCATGATCTTCTTTTTATTGACTATGAATTGCTGTTGAGTGGCTAAGGTGTTAGAGATCAAGTTTGTGAAGATGTCTGGGTTTTTTTTCTCCAATCAGTATATGTACTGTGGACCCCAAGGGGCACTCCAGCTCCCCAAACACCCAACACAAATAGTCCCAGACACAAGTTAAAAGCCCAAAGAGTCTTTATTGTGGGAAACTCTTCCACACCAAATGTTTCTTGCTTCAATCACTGCCTCAAGTACAATAAAGAACAAGATAGCACCCAGCAACTCTTTATCTTATTTTTGTCTCTCACAAGTCATTGCATCCTCCACTCCTCCTTTAAAGGATTGTCCACCTTCCTCCTGACTTTGGCTCCTCAATGTGAAGCAGGCAACTCATCTTATGGAGTCCTTTGGAGTGCTTCCAGTGTCTCAAAAAATTGGCTTAGGAGCACCTCCGGGTGAGATGGGAAACTGGCAAAGCAGGGCTTCCCGGTTCCTGCAGCACTCCTTGGTGGCACCTGCGGAACCCAACAGGGTTAAGCCAAAGAACTCCATGTCCCATGATGCCTTGTGTGAATCCGAGGCACTGCTGAAAAGTGGGGGGCTGCCATCTACTACTCAAGGGGAGATAATGTCCTATGCATGCTCTCTGCCCTGGTCCTTCCATCCTGAGGGATTCGCGGCTAGGTAAGGACACAGGCCATCCCTCACTGTGCCTGTAACAATGCAACCTTCAATCTTTGTCATATCAGTATAGCAAAAGCGCCACGTTAATTCTTTATATTACTCTATTATTCATTCTTGTCTTGATTTCTTTTCTGTAGGTCCGGACAATGAGGATGTTTGATCAAATAGGCCATTTTGGGCTGAGTTTGGGTACCATCTTATTTTTTGCAAGCATCTGATCATTTAGCTGGGTGATGGGGATTTTTGAGGGATAACAACCTTGGAAACCTCATCTAATCTCATAATGAGTGCAACATCGTTTTCTCTGTTGTGGTCTATGGCCGGCTTGTCATCCCGGCCAATACCCCCAGGCTGCCAGAGGGAGCCCTCCCTGCAGCATGGAGGTGCCCCGAAGACCAGCAGGGAATCCTGGACAATGGAGTTTTCATCCACAGTCCTGCTGGATACTACAGGGGCCGCTAGATGGAGCAAAGAATATTATTTGCCCTATGCCCCGGAAGTATGTCCAAGTCACATGGACAAAAGGAATGACGTACTTCCGGGGTGAAGAAAAAGAAGAGTTTTGATCTGACCCGGAAGTGCTAAGAAGTCACGTGGACTGAAGGTTCAGAAGCACTTCTGGGTCACGGACTATAAAAGGATTGTGGGAACTCCCAGACAATGAGCTGAGCTGGGTGGAAGGGTGGCAACGCGTCTGGGAGTGGTGGAGAGTTTATTGATTGTGTATTGTGTTAGTTTAATGAGTATTGTGGAGAGGAGGGTACTTGTGCACTGTATTTGTCCAAATAAAGGAGATTATTGGACTTTTACCTGCTGTCTGGCATCTTGGACAAGGGTTTAAGGGAGCAATAGCGCCCCCTATCTGTCATACTGTTTAGAACGATACTCTTGATGTTGTTTATCTGATTTCTTTTACTTTGTGTGGGGTTTGCTAATCTGGCTTGAAAGCCAATACCCTTTCTCAGTTAGCCATTCTCGATTTACTAACATCTCGATGGTCACCTAAGGTATTAGCGAGGTATTGACGAGAACATTGCCCAGTCAACAACATGAGGAATTATTGAGTAATTATTGACACTTTCATGCTTTGAAACTCTCAAGGTCATAACAGTTGGATAGGACCAAAGGTCAGGCAAAATTCTACTTGGGGGGGGGGAAATGATTTCCATTGAAAAGGTTCTCGAGATCTAAAATCGTAATGACAGTGGAATTTCCTTCATCAGAACCATCTTTAGTCTTCATCATATCAGCAGAGTAAAAGCAGCACATTAATTCTTTATATTACTCTATCATCCATTGTGGTCTTGATTTCTTTTTTGTATCTCTCCCCTGAGCATGATGGCCACCTAAGGTTTTAGAGAATATTGACAAGAACATCGCCAGGTCAACATCATAAGGAGGAAGCGTTGGGATTTTGAAGACATAATCTCTTATATATATTTCTCTTCTGGTTCGTCCTGCTTCCTCTTCAAACCCGGTCCTCCTCACATGCAGCCCACACGGCATTTCTCGATTCCTATTCCTCCTCTTCCAAACTCTTCTCCACGCTGCCTGTGGCCTCCCATACACCTCCACACCACTTTTCTCAATTCCTATTCCTCCTTTGGACTAGCGTGTTCCCCGTTCCTCTTTCATGACCCCATTGGTGTTATGTCACCGCCCGATATCTAGCCTGACCACATGACCTTTCACTTCAGCTATGTGTGCGCCTAGGAGTCTTTTCCGTAGCCTGCTACAGGAAGGCACTGTCTCGACTATTGGCATTGGTTTCGCTCCTTGCTATTTTCGTTATACTGTGATGGTTCTTTCCTAAGCCTTTATTATAAAATGAACGACAGTATCTTCTCTGTCGACGGGTTTTTGTACAACGTCATCTCTTTTCCGGGATCCGGCAACTGCCTGTTCCTATCAGTGGGTTATTTCTTGACACAAACGGTTGACGAAGGCAGTGCACTCTCACTACGACATAGGGCGGTAGATTTCGTGGCATCACATTGGGACAGATCTGTAGACGTTCTTCCTGTTGTTCTTTCCAACGCAAGTCGAGTTATCACAACTAGTCATGAGTACTTATCAATACATGGGAACATCTGGAGTTTATGGTGGTGAAGCTGAAATTCGAGCTCTTTCCGAGATTCTCCATGCTACCATTGTTATTTACTTCAAACACGACCCCAACATCCCGCCTTGCATTACGTTTGCAAAGATTTGTGTTAATCTACAACAACCAGTCTTCAGCCACGGTCAGTTGTACGTGGCTTTTTCTAGGGTTAGATCTTTCGACTCATTATCTGTCATCTCCAGCAAAACACCTATTCACAACTGCGTCTTTCAAGAACTAATTCTTTCTTCTTGATTTCTGAATTCCTTTCTTACCATTTTCCGTTCCTAGTCTTACATCTCCGCATGCTACGGTGGACGTCAGCTAGTAATATTATTATTATTATTATTATTGCAGACCTCTACATTAGCAAGAAAGAAACACTGGACTTGCTTTGCTTTTGGAGTCAGACCAGAGATGAATTTAAGCAGGACCCCCAGCATGGCCCAACCCCCATTTTCCAGACCAGTATCCCCAAAGGCAGCTTTCCATCTCTTCCCCTCCTCAGAAATCACAGACCCGTCAAGATGGCTGGGCAGACCCTTGAGGCGCAGAGCAACATGGATTGAGACGGGCTCTTTGTTCTCCTGAAGAGCCTCACACTCACAGCTCCATCTTATCCTGCGTTTCAGCCACCTCCTTTTTTCAGGGATTCTTCTCAGGAGAGAGTATTCAAGAAATTACACCGGAATATGGGAAAAAGAGAGGGTGGGGGGAGGGCCAGGTTCTCCGAAAGTGCCCCCGAGCTCGAGCGCTACTCAAGTGACGGTCACAAAAGGTGAGAAGCGGTGAAATAAACCTCTTGTGGCTTAATTGTGTGGGACTCAAGTGGAGAGTGCTGGAGACCGAGTGAAAGGGGCCTTTTGAGTTTCAGCTGGCCCCTATTTGCTCAAGATTAGAGGCGAGCGGGGTTAACAATGCGCTGGTCACCAAAGTTACTCCGCCTGCCACGCTCTACCCACCTTTCTATCTCCTTTTGAAAAAAATGCAGACAAAAGGGAAGCACTTGGAAATGTAACTGTGTGTCATGACGTTTTAAGTGGGGGGGGGGGGGAGCAGCGGCAGGGGGCTCGGTAGATTTTAGGTTCTTATCGAAATGATTGCCCTCAATTAGATCTCTTCACGAGTAGGTGGAAATTAGCTTCAACGGGCCAGGCTGATGAGCGAGCCCTTCATAAATATTTATCACGAACGGTTGGGATGATCCCCCACCCAGACTTCTCTTACTCTTTCATTGTTGAACAAAAAAGAAATTTTGGCACCTCTGACAACTTTAAAGCGATCTTGAAGATAAACCTCATTTCTCATCATTGGTGGACTCTTGGCCTGAAGTACTCATTTGGGGCCAGGGGGCTTACTTATGGTGCTGCCACCCTTCTATCAGGTGAGGTGGGAGCTGTAGGGCACCTCCGGTGGCCACACTAAAGTGAGCTTCCAATCCTAAGGCACTTCATGCACCCAGCTTCACGGTCATTACAGGGTGACAATGGGGCAAAGAGCCGAGCCTGGAGGGGACCGCCATTCAAAAGAGGGCACACCAAAGCAGCCACAGTCTACGCATGGGGCCTGTCCAGACGTGAGGACTCGGCCACTTCGAGGACTTGCTGGTTTATTTGTCATTCTGTATGTGAGATAGTATTGATTTATCTGTATCATTTTATTGGTCTGTTATTTTATGTATTTTTTTTATATTTATTTATTCTTTATTTGTAATTGTAATGAAGTTTTTCAACTTCCTGCAAAGCACTTTCCGCTAATGTGCATTACATACAAAGGTACTATAGACATCAAAGTTATTGTTCTTGTTATATGTGGATTCCAGTGGCTGGAAACCAAAGTGCCTGAGAAAAGTGACACAAATATGAGGGGACAGTGACTGTCTAATAGAGTCTAATGTCTAAACTGTCAGTGACAGTGACTATAGAATAGATGATGGGTCCATTACTTCAGTGGAAACAGCCATCCTCTCTGATAAAGAAGAAATTCGAACAACAGTCCTCCAAAAAGAAAATCATGAAGACCAATGCAACGTACCGTGCTATGCATAGAGAAAGACTGAAACCTGCAATTTCTAACAAAAGAGAAGGAATATCATCTTACTGCACGCCTCCATGCTGCGGCAGCAAGGGAAAAAGGTAAAGCAACAGCTGCGATTTGAACGTGTTCCCCATTCCACCTTACAGCCCTGCTTGGGCCCAATGAGATTATAACATCTTCAGACAATTTAAAGAGGCTCTGCATGGTCACAGGTTCACCACTGGTTATGAAATTAAGGAAGAGGTGATGACCAGGTCAGGTCTACCAGCCTAGATACATAGATAGATAGATAGAAATGAAAGGCACGATATAATAGATAGATAGATAGATAGATAGATAGATAGATAGATAGATAGATAGATAGATAGATAGATAGATAGATTTAGTTTTACATTTTGCTAGTGTCCTCGTCACTACTGGTAGCCCGAGACAGTACTTGCAGCCCATTCAGATTACACAGGTAGTTCAGCACCTCCATGATGGCACATCTATACGTGACATCACAAGAAGCTTTGTTGTGTTGTTCAACACAGTCTTCAAGGACATGGAGGAGATACCAGGGAATGGGCTGTTACAAGAGGAGAGCTGGGCAGGATCATAGAAGGGCATCAACCCAGCAGCAGGACTGCTATCTGCTCCAAGGAGGAGCACTGCCAGAGCTGTTCAAAATGACATGCAGCTGCTTGCTGGTGTGCCTGTTTCTAACCAAACTGTCATAAACAGACTCCATGAGGGTGACCTGAGGGCCCAATGTCCTCTAGTGGAACCTGTGCTCACAGATAGATAGATAGATAGATAGATAGATAGATAGATAGATAGATAGATAGATAGATAGATAGATAGATAGATAGATAGACTTGAGGATAGGAGTTATGTGTTCCTACTTTCTAGCTCTTGTAATAATTTTTGCAGCAGCATTATGAATTAAACAATCAGGGGAATAATGTATTGCAGTAGTCAACCCTAAATACATAAATTATCAATTTCAAATATTTTTCAGCTGGAAAAAGTAGGTTTACGTAGTTTTGAAATATGTGACATACTGCTGTCATGGCAATAATCATGGCTGATGTCCGGCATCCAAGCCTGGGGTTTGCCCCACTATCTCTGATAAGGTAAAAACAACAGGATGGCCAATTGGTCAATTCTGCCATGCCACTGAAGCAACTTGACCGGAAGCCAGCATTTATTTCAGGACCAGTTCTTTGTGAGAATATCTTCCAAAGAAGACCTTTTGTTTATTTTTTGTTCTAAATCTAAGCAATCAATGTAGACATTGATTTTAAACATTTGCAGTGCCCTGACTATTTTAATGTATTTGTAAAGTATGTTGTAATAAAATGCGTTGAATTTGTCATTCCAACAGATGGTTCATCGCCAAATTTGTAGTAATCAAATGCATCACTAGAAATGTTGGTAATCTGCCATCTGTTGGAAAGACAAATGCAATTCAAATGACTGTTACATACCATTTGGAACAAGAGTTGTAAAAGTAGTGTTAAAGCATTGTAAATGTTTGTGATGCACCATTTGTTGGAATGACAAATGTAATGCCTATGTCTCTTTTATATGTCATTTGGTATGAGATTGGTAAAAGCAGCAATAATGTTTGTGATGCACCATCTGTTGGAATGGAAAATGCAATGCATTTGACTCTGTTATATGTAATTTGGTATAGGATTTGTAAAAACAGCGTTAATGTTTGTGATGCACCATCTACTGGAATGACAAATGCAATGCATTTGACTCTGTTAGATAGATAGATAGATAGATAGATAGATAGATAGATAGATAGATAG
>JANRMT010061430.1:0-20424 GCA_026402145.1 Polypterus bichir lapradei | reverse complement strand
CCCATCTTCACGAAATTTGGTAGGCGGATTCCCTGCGCTAACCGAAATCGATGTATGTACTTATTTCGATGGTATGACGCCACTGTCGGCCGCCATATTGAACTTTCCAATGTCACTAATTTTCACAATGTCCGCCATGTTGAACTTTCTTATTTATGGCCCCATCTTCACGAAATTTGGTAGGTGGCTTCCCTGCGCTAACCAAAACCGATGTACGTACTTATTTCAGTGGTATGATGCCACTGTCGGCCGCCATATTGAAGTTTCCAACGTCACTAATTCTCCAACTTCCCGTGTAGGTAGAAGGCTGAAATTTGGCAGGCTCATTCCTTACAGCTTACTTACAAAAGTTAAGCAGGTTTCATTTCAAAATTCTACGCGTAACGGTCAACAACGTCCGCCATGTTGAACTTTCTTATTCATAGGTAGAAGGCTGAAATTTGGTACTTATTTCGGTGATATGATGCCACTGTTGGCTACCATATTGAACTTTTCAACGGTCTTTGTTACTTATGGGCCCATCTTCAAGAAATTTGGTACGCGGGTTCCCAACGCTAACTGAATCCTACTTACGTACATATATACGTCCATAGACTGCAGCTCGGTCACCGTGTGAGGCGGCGTTGGGTCCCCCATCCCAACGCCTCCCACGTTGTTGGCTGCCTGCCTATATAAGGCCGTCTGTCGCTCCAGTCTCTACATTCCCTTCCTTGCTTCGCCACGGTATTCACATCTCCCTGCTGATAACTACAGCCTTTTTATTTAATCCACGGCTTCTCCGCTGTTTTATTGTTCATTTATTACGATTATAGTTATTGTATAGGTATTTTAGACTTACTTTACATTGTTCAGGTACCCATTTCCTTTATCATTCCAACCGTACCCCCATTAACATGTCTATCGAGGTAATCACCATCGATCAAAGAACTGTCACTTACCAAGTGGTTTCCATGCCCGGAGATGGCACCTGCCTTTCCATTCTCTTTGTTACATATTGCACAGCCATATCAGGCTCACTATTGATATCCGGAGGAACATTGTGTCTTATGTATTGAATGACTGGGACAGGTTCAAGGTGTGGACTGATGACGGTACAGGAGATAATTATACTACACAGGAGCACTAGAAGAGTGAAATGCTTAAGTGTAACGAAATGGCCAAATATTTTACACCTTTGGACAACCGCCAATGCCTCTTAAACATCTTAGCTTCACAGGTGACGATTTCAGTAGTGGACACTTTGATGTTTAGAAATGTTTAAACTCTCAAAAGCTGGATGTGAAGTTATCAATGAAACTGGTTGTATACTTACAACGCTTGACAGATGCCGAATGTCTCTTCAACACAAGTCCTACAAATACTGTCGTAACTGAAACAAACCATGAAACTCAAACCGATTATGACAGCAGCAATCCAAGCTGTGAGATTTGAAACAAGATTACTGTTCACATGGACAACTGTACATTGCATGCTCAAGAGTAAGCTCAGCGCACAGCTACAGCTTGGTCATATTGCAACTGGAGGGCCGAACTGACAACGTGGCATACAAAGAGATCTTTAACAAATAATTATTGGTATATTTTCCCTCAGTTTAAAAAGGTTTAATTTTATTCTTAATAAAAATTTTAAGGCAGTACTTCACCGCTGCGAAGCGCGGGTATTTTGCTAGTATTGTATATGGTAAAAGTTTCTACACAATTCTGGTAAATGCTACTGCACCTCAAATCCGTCATGATATACTGTAATTAAATCACCATATAAAGATTGATTGATTAAATTTATATGGATATTAACGATACATAGGAATTGTAAGAGTTTATTTTGGTTACTTTTTAAGTATAGTAAAAACCATTCTTTCTTCTGAACAAAACCTGTCTGTCATTAAAAAAGTTAATGTAAACTGTGTGAGATTTTTATGATTTTTTTCTCCCACTCTATAGAATGTAAGAAATATTATACAATTGTTTACATAATGGAAATAGTATTGTAAATTAAAATTCATACCATGCCAAACAAATGGTGCTTCATCCAGGGATTGTCCCTGCCTTGTGCCTGATGCTTACTGGATGGGCTTCAGCTTCCCCGTGACCCTAATCTGGATATATGGATTTGGGATAAGGATGGATGGACCATTCCAAACAAGGAAGAATAGCATAAAGTTCCATACATTAAAGCAAATTGGCTCTGCAATGCAAAAAAAGAATATGAAAGGGATTTAGCCAGGATTTAGAGGGTGGCAGACACTAAGAAGCTGAATGGCGGAGTTGTGTGGAGGTTAGTAGTGCTCCTGGAGTTCAGAAATTATTTCAAAGATGGGAGACAAGCATTCTCTTAAGACAATGTGTGTCCTCTCCATGATCTGGGCAGTACTGCACCTAACCTTGTATCCATGTTCACCAGGATACACTATTCATTAGGATGTTACACTGCATATATTGGTAATAGAGTCTGATTTATCCAAATAAACCAAAATACTGATCACAATGAGCTGTTTTATGCAAATTATTGAATGCATTAAATATTTTAACATAAATTGGAACTGGTATCAAAATAATTTCAATATGATACATAACTTATAGCTTTTTTTATTCTAAACACAACATTGTCAGAGTAGTTTAATCCAATTCATAGCTACAGAGGACCAGAAATTTCCTTGGAAGCTTTGGGTGCAATACAGGAACCGACCTTGGGCAGGGCGCCAGTCCATCACAGAGTCCACTCACGCACACATCATCCACATGAGCCCAATTCAGAATTACAAATAATGATGTAGCATTAGTACCTCAATACACACAGAAACACTCACAGAGACATGGGGAGAACATGGAAATCCTACATAGAGATGGCGGCTAGGCATGGGTTTACAACTCAAGACATTAAATGTTTTTGTCACCTTGTAAAGCATGTTAAGTTACATTGTTTGCATGAAAATGTGTTATATAAATATACATTGATGTAAGTCCACGAGGCTGCAGCAGTAACTGCTGTACTGCCCTTGTTAAATGTAGTACATGGGTAGTACAATCTCCAGTTGCAAAACAATTCTCAAAAGAGAAACTTTAATAAAAATCCCACAATGCTCACCTACATACAGGGAAAGTCTTTACTAAGGTGTACATTTTGTTTTAATTAATGAAACATAACCAAGTTGCTAAAACATTGATAAACAACACCAATCAGCACAAAGGTCAGTAAAGGTGTCATCCAGCATAATTAAACGAAAATCCTTCTCTTTCTAGTATTGTATATTCCAGCAACTGGTAGATCATACAGTATGCGGTGATCTGTGCTTGAAAAGGTATCCTGGAATGCAGGCTTTGTCAAAAACACTAGGTCTGGTTATCTTTTATAGAATGAACAATTATTTAAGCAACTGAATATAGTCTCTATTAGTTGTCGTATTCTGGGCCAGGATTTAAGTGATATTGCCAAAGGTTAAATGCTGAAATAGCTTGTCAACAACAGAACTAAAGACAACTGATAGATAAAACAAAATTATGTACACTACAGAGGACTTAATGGGCATAAAACAGACACTCACTGATCAAGCTCTAATGTTGTCTGTGTGCATAATGTGATTGTTTTCCATGAAGATTTTATTACTGTAACTGGGCATGTTAAAAAAAATGAACTGATAAAACTAAACACTCACACTCTTTTTTTAATTTGATACAGACACCACAATATGTTTTTTTATTTGTCAGAATTAACACACTAATGT
Source organism: Polypterus bichir lapradei (assembly GCA_026402145.1). NCBI lineage: Eukaryota > Metazoa > Chordata > Cladistia > Polypteriformes > Polypteridae > Polypterus > Polypterus bichir. Next base: position 16,703 of record JANRMT010061430.1, on the reverse strand, counting down.
ATGTGGTATTGAGCTTTCACATTTAAAGTGTTAAGTGTATGTCTTTAAAACATGTTTAATCTCATCTGTCTATATCTTTATTCATTGTACATTTTTCTTCAGACGGTGTATACTTCTTTAAAATGATTTTTAAAGTCATAGCAACACTTGTTAAAAATGAGATGTCCATTCTTTCTACTTCTAACCCAGTGTCAAAAGGTTTTATAGCTTTTATTGGCCCACTCAGACTCCCATGCCCCCTACCCCCTGTCCATTATCAAACCCATTTACAGTAACTGGAGTGTCCATGGAGCTGGAGCCTATTGGAGTTTTACAGTATTGTTAAAACAGAAGTTTAACAAGTAAAGTGCTTTTGCATATAAATATGTTTTATTACTGTTGTTGGGCTGCACAGCAGTCATTAGTGCTGCTATCCCACAGCTCCAGAATCCTGGGTTCAAATCCTAGCCCAGTCACGGTCTGTATATAGTCTGCATGTTTTCCATTTTTCTATTTATCCTTGAAAACTGATTACTATTGTGGAGGTTGGCCCGGACACAGACAGGCAGACATGTTCATTTCACCTAACACACGTTTATTTATACTATTTACAAAGTTCATAAGTGCTACACAAACCCCACAAGTCCCCAAAGTTCTGGCCACACAATGCCTTCACTCTCCTCTTCAGGGCGCCCCCTTGCCTCCTCCAGCAAGCTCAGTCCACTCCACTCCCGACTCTCACCCCGAATGAAGGGAGGCGGCCCCTTTTATTCACACCCTGATGCGCTCCCGGCAATCTCCCACTGACACGCCCCAGTGTGGCGGAAGTGCCGGTTGTATCCACGGAAGCACTCCGGGTGTCCCTGCTCCTCTTCCCCCCAACACTTCCTGGTGTAGCGGTGTGCTGAGATCCAGGGCTCCAAAGGCATGGGGAAGCCCCCTGGTGGTGACCACGGGCCCCTACAGGGTTGAGCTTCAAAGCTCTGTACCCGTGGTCCCCATAGCAACCAGGGTGGCTGCCCCCACGTGGTCTGAGATGGACGCACGCCCTCTTCCGGTCCTCCAAGGTGTCCCGGCAGGGTCGTCGCCCCAGGTATCCCTGACACTATTTAACTTACCTTTGTTTGGTCCTTTTGAAACAACTAGTCTGTTTATATTATTTATAGCCTCTCTAATAGCATCACACGCTCTTTATAAAGAAGATCACCTCACAATAGTAAAAGAGATCATTCATTTTTATATGCAAAACCATCTACCAAGGTATTTAACAAAACAGAAGCAGTAAAACTGTGTAGCATATTCAGAAAGTAAGGTAAAATAAAACAGTACACAAGTAAAGTGTCAGAGCTTGATGATCTCACTTTCAGAATTGAACAGGGTAAGAGTCTTCATACTAACCCCAAACAGTGATGTTGATATTCTTCCATCCACTCATCTTCAAAACCCGCTTTCGTATTATTTTATAGTTGCTGTTTGTAATTGTATTATGCACAGTTTTTTTTTTTTGTTGTGAGCCGAGCTGTTAACAAGTCAGTTGGATTTGTCTTGTCTGCTCCATATTTTGAGCAACAAAATGAGTAAATGCCACCCAGGGTCTTTTGCTTCTGAAGCATTAATCACCTTGCATATAATTCAGTACTTCTGTAGTTTAAAGACTACTTTGCTGTTTTCTTTAACCCACCTGTTGTTTTAAGTGATCTGTTCTTTTATTACTTTTAAAGTGGACAGATTATGTGTAATTTATCTTATACCTTTTAAGTATATGCATGTCCTTTTCTGTTTTAGAGAAGAAGGCTATTAATGTATTCAGCTATCTAAATCCAAATATTGCTTTGGGCAGCCATACCAAAGGTCTAATATATTTCCACTTTTTGTTAAATATAACTTATTGTAACCCTATCTATCAATAAATAACAATAAATGACTGTATATATATATATATATATATATATATATATATATATATATATATTGTGGTACCTGGATGGGGGTGGTACCCAGTAGGGATGCCCGAGAAGACCGGAGGAGGGCTTGTGCCTCCTCCAGACCTCGAGGAGGCGACCGCCCTGGGGGCCGCGGGTAAACAGCTGGGAAGCTCGACCCTGTAGGAACCCGTGGTTACCGCCAGGGGGACCCCAATACCTGGAAGACCCTGGACCTCAGCATTTCCATCACACCAGGAAGTGCTGGGGGGAAGAGTAACAGGGACACCTGGAGTGCTTCCTGGGAGATAGCTGGCACTTCCGTCACACTGGGGCGTGTCAGTGGGAGATTGCCGGGAACACACCTGGAGCACATCCGGGTGCTTATTTAAAGGGGCCGCCTCCCTTCAGAGTTGGACAAGAGCCTTGTGGAAGAGTGGACAAGGTCTCTGGAGGAGGCAGGATGCAGCCTGAAGAAGGAAAGAGAGAGAAGGCATTGTGTTGGCCTGGAATGAGGGGTATTGGGGGGCTTGTGAGTACTTGATTATACTATGGAGACCCTGAATAAATGTGAGTGGGGCAATACAAACATGTCTGCCTGTCTGTGTCCGGGGCAATGTCCACTATATATATATATATATATATATATATCTCCATCCATCCAGTAATAAAACATATTACTGATGTTTTAACCAACAGATGATGATTTGGGAGAGGCATGTATGTGCTGCATGACATACAGTAAGTGTGATGTTTGCCCTAGTATTTATCTTAAAAGATACATTTTTACCACATACTGGGAGTTTTTCTTGCCAGTGGCTCATAGAAGCAGGTTCCTGCACACTCCTTAGTTTGTCCTTGGTCTTTCAACAATGATTCACACACTGGCAGAGTTAGTATAGAAAGACACAGCGTGGATGTGGGACACTCCACAATGGCAGGCATTTGAGTGGGTCAAAGAAATGTTATCATCAATACCTGTTTTAGCTGCTCACAGTTGTGTTGGCTAATGTTAGCAGCTATGGCTCAGGGGCCGCGTTAATACAAAATCATGGATACAGAGTGCAACCAGTGGCTTTTTAATCTTGAACATTGACAAAAGCAGAGCAGCAGTACTCACAAATTGAAAAGAACTGTCTGGTGGTGGCATGGGCATGCAAGAGGTTTGCCTGTTACCTCCATGGATTAAGAGAGTTCACTCTGCAGACAGATAACAAGTCTTTAGTTCTATTAATTAACACGTGTGATCTTAAAAAAAACAAAAAAACATGTGATTTCAAAGTCTCTGTGAGTTTGGGTCCGAACACCTTCAGACAGACACCAGCACTTTATAAAACCACACGTTTATTTCCCAATAAGCAAGTCCCACACAACACACAGTACCCCCAGCACCAATCACCCTCTCCATGGGTCTCTCGTTTAGTGTCTGTGGTCTGCCTTTCCTCTCCTCACGGGAGCTTCGTCCTGCTCCCACTCCCGACTCTAGCTCCCCGATTGTAGGGAGGCGGTCCCTTTTTTATTCTCACCCGGATGTGCTACAGGTGCCTGAAGACACTCTTCTGGCAGCACTTCCTGGTGTGGCGGAAGCGCTGCCATTGTACCCGGAAGCACTCCAGGCATCCCTGGAAGGATCTTCCTCCACTTTCCCAGGTGTGGCTGAAGTGCCTGTTTCCCGGGCTTCATGAGGCTTGGGGCGCCCCCTGGCAGTGGCCACGGGCCCCAGTGGGCTTGAGTCTCCTTGCTCCTTTCCCATAGTCTCCTCAAGCCCCCTTGTGGCCCAGAGAACATATAAGCTACCTCCTAGTCCTTCCAGAACGCGATCTTCGCTCTGCCAAAGCTCAATGGATTGGCACACGCCTGCCACCGACGCAAATCCAGGCAGTCCCTGCCTAGAACAGATAAATAGGGTCTGAGCCCCCAGGGCTGGCTGCCGTTAGGCAGGGAACTCACCTCCCGGACCTCTTCTGTCCGAGGAACCTTCCTCGGCATGGCCCTCTGTGACGCGATGCCATTCCGGGCATCCTTAGCAGCGGCACCCACATCAGCTGGTGATGGCAGATCCGCGAACCGTCAGCGGCTCCCTGGGTGAGTCGCATTCTCTCCGCGGTGCGTGTGTGGGCCGCTTCCATGCGCCATTTATGTGCGGTGGTCTGAGGTGTCGGACCCCTCACAAAATTATTTTTATGATGGGTCCCCACCTTGGAACAGGCGGAGAGTCCCATCTGGGATGCCATTGTGAGCTCGGGTCCGAACACCATCAAACAGACACCAGCACTTTATAAAACCACACGTTTATTTCCCAATAAACAAGTCCCACATAGCACACAGTGCCCCCAGCACCAATAACCCTCTCCACAGGTCTCTCGTTCAGTGTCTGTGGTCCGCCTTTCCTCTCCTCATGGGAGCTTCATCCTGCTCCCTGATTGTAGGGAGGTGGCTCCTTTTATTCTCACCCGGATGTGCTCCAGGTGCCTGATGACACTCTTCCAGTAGCACTTCCTGGTGTGGCAGAAGCGCTGCCCTTGCACCCGGAAGCACTCCAGGCGTCCCTGGAAGGATCTTCCTCCACCTTCCCAGATGTGGCGGAAGAGCCTGTTTCCCAGGCTCCATGAGGCTCGGGGCACCCCCTGGCAGTGGCCACGGGCCACAATGAGCTTGAGCCTCCCTGGGGGCCATATAAGCCACCTCCCGGTCCTTCCAGGCGTCCCGGCTGGGTCTGTTTCCCAGCCTCCTGTGACAGTCTCCTAATGCATTTGATGAGATTTAATGTGAAGGCCGAGCATGTCCCAGGCAAGTTATTTATGTTGGCTGACACGTGCCTTATCATAGATCATTTACATGAAGGACACCTTGGATTAACAAAATGTAGACAAAGAGCCAAAATGTCTATATGGTGGCCAGGAACTAGAGATGAGATTTGCAGAAAGGTGTCAAGTTTTAACTTTTGCAAAGAGCACAAGCCTATTGGGTTGAAAGAGCTACTTATGCCCAGTGCTTTACCACCAGGTCGACGATATAAGATGGGGTGAACCTCTGCAAGCTCACTGGAAAGGACTGTCTAGTTGTGGTGGACTATTACTCTACGGAAGTAGTGGCGAACCTATGGCACGCGTGCTGTTGCCCCAGCACAGAGTTCGTTACTAGAAAGCCAGAGGGACAGGGGGCCGGGCTGCTCCCTTCCCCTTCTCCATACGTGCCAGAGGACATTTCTCACATCACCCACCCCTCTGCCCAGCAGCCCAATGGGAGCGCTTCCTCCCTCTCCTGTCTGGGGTGAGGCGGGTGGCTCACATGCGGCGTGGACAGCAGCCTGTTGAGTCTGTGGCAAAGGTGATTCCCATGGTGGGTTTGGAGAGGAGCTAGGTTGGATGGAATGTTGTGTAGCTGGTCCACAGCTCAAAATTGAAAAGGCCAGTTTTAATTGATAATCGCCGCACCCGCAGCTTAGAGGGGGTAGTGGTAGTGCGGCCGGAGCGGTTCCCGGGAGCTTCATGATGCAGATGATCCTCTCTTAAGTGCACAGGTGAGGAGTCGTCCGCATCTGTAATTGTTGCCGGGGGCTGCTAATCGCCACACCTGATCCACGTCCCCATAATATATAATAGAAGTGCGAGGCAGATGAAAAAGGGAAAAAAAGAGAGAGAGAATGGGAACGAAGGGGAAGACCTGCATGAAACACTTGAGAAGATAGAAGGGATGACAAAGGACAGCACAGTTCGTTCTGAAAATGAAATCCTTAAAGTGTGGAATTCTCTGCCAAATAATTTTAAGTCAATGAAAGCACTTGGGATTGCTTTCCTTACTTTGTTTGGATCATCTTATGCTTGTGAGCAGCTGTTTTCAGCTTTGAATTATATCAAATCTGACAAAAGAAACAGACTAACAGATGACCTGAGTGCTGCATGTGTTGTTCTCAAACTTACAAGGTATGAGCCAATGTTAGACAAATTATCAGCATGCATACAACAGTAAAAATCACATTAATTGTTCAAAAGCATGCCAAATGCAAACTTTTACCTTTCAATAAAACGTTGTTCGTATCATTGAAAGCTCTGTTATTGTGTTTTTCTTTTAAGAAAAAAGATGTGAATGTATGAATTGTTTTTTCTAAACTAAAACCTCAGTATTCAGGTTAAATGGCCGTGTTGGCACTTTGCGATAAATAAGTGGGTTTTGGTTGCAGTTTGGGCACTCGTCTCTAAAAGGTTCGCCATCATTGCTCTAGGGATATAGAGAAAGCACAGCTACAATCGACTACAAGTCAGCACTTCACTGTCAGACTTCAGAGCATATTTACAAAATGGGGAATTCCACTAGAACTTTTTACAGACCAGAGTACTCAATTCAGTTCCATGGAATTTGCCCAATTTTGTGCATTTTGGGGTATGAAGCATACCAGATTTAGCCCTCATTCTCCACAGGTATCTTCAAAGGAGTTCAGCATAACTTCCAGGGGCAGGGTTATCAATCTCTCTGCTCGATATTGTGAATTGTTGTTTTGTACTAAATGTTTTTGACTCCACCAAAGAAAGGAGAACTTGTTATGTCCTAAATGTTTAGAAATTATTTGTAAGTATATTAAGTTTCAAAGGTAGTTCTCAAAAGGGGGGAGATATGGTGAAATGTGTATATGTATATACATAAATGCATTGCCCATAGTTAACTGATAAGCACTGTAACTCCCATGATGCTTTGGGATAGGGAATACTGAGGCTGTTAGAGTTACAGTGGTTGGACTGTATAAGTGTAATATAAAAGGACATGTTAATGATATCACTGCTCAATAAATGTTATCAACATCAAAGAATCCAGTTGAGATTGGACTTCATCAATCAAGTAAGACCCAGGTGGCATGACAATGACTAATTCTCATGTCCTACTCTGATATATGACAAATTCTTTTCTTAGTGAGACTTTTACTCCAACTCCTAATTGTAATTCAGAGATACTAGACACATATAGACACAGAACTGATTAATATTCCTCAGTTGTTCACTTTTTCTTCTCAATTATTTTATTGAAGCAGAAATTATATGATAGATACATGAATACAAAGCGGATCAAATTAGCTGGTGTGGTCACCAGGGGGCACTCCAGTTCCTCACCATCAGACACAAGGTTCGAATACATGTGTAAAATGAATAAGAAAGTTTTTATTGTGAGAAACTCTTCTTAGGCAAGCGTTTCCCACCACAGCCACAAGTACAGTTAAGCACAAACACAACACAGCTAGTCTTTGTCTTCTTTTTTATTCTCTCTCTCTGTCCTGGTCACTGCCTCCTCCACTCCTCCATGCAAGCTCATTCTCGTTCCTCCCAACTTTGACTCCTGGAGCAGTGGGAAGCAGCTCCTTTTATGTTAGGGAAGCATTTCAGGTGTTCCAAAGCTGTAGTTCGGAAGCACTTCCGGGTGAGGTGAAAGCCAGATAAAGTTGGGCTCTCCAGTTCCTGTAGCATCCCCAGGTGGCACCCATAGAACCGAACATTGCTGAGTCCAAATACTCCAATTCCCACCATGCCCTGTGGGAAACTGTGGTACTGTCACAAGCCAGGGAGGCTGCCATCCAGCAGTCCAGAGGGAGGCAATGCCCCGTGGATGCTGTCTCCCCCTGTTCTTCCATGTTGAGGGCATCCCTGCCGGTTAATGATGCTGGCTGTCCCTCACACTGGTCATCAGTTTTCTAGATTTGCATCTTGTTATTTTTGGCTGCTGGTTAAGGAAAGAAGAAATAATTAGGGGTTCTAAGTATTAAAAAGTAAGTCAGTTAAAAGCGTAAGAGGTAGGTGTTGCTGCTGCAGCTACTGGGACCCCTTCCATATCTGCGTTTGACACCTCTGACTTACAGCATACTCCATGCATGCACAGGGAGAACCTAAGACCTTTCTTAGTAAATTGTAGAAGGGGAATTGGCAGAAATCTAACAAATCACCAGGACCCAGGAACAGAGTGAGGCTGTCCTTCAGCCCTGGAGTGAAATGATACAGAGCAGCCCACCCAACAATCCGAGAGGGGGAGAGGCAATATTACTATTTCACCATGGTAACTGCAAGAAAAGTAATGAGACATGCATCTTCTTAATAAGCTGTCTTTTGAATTGTTTTAATGGATGTGTAGATGCTGGTGCATGTATGGTGTCATATTTTCTGAGGATCAACAAGTTGCCAGCGTCAAGAGTATCGTCTTGTTGAGTATAGGTAGCGTCAGCATTGTTCCCTTATTGTTAAGGCCATGCTTTTCAATCAGTTTTATCACATTCACAACACATTCTGTGTTGTGGATTGGTGAAGGTGATAGCAGAAAAACAGATCAAGATTTTTGGACTGGTGACATTCAAAGTAATCAAAGCGTATAGCAGCCTTATTTACATTCTGTTAATTTGTTGGAATATCTCTTTCTTTATCCTCCCCAGCTGTTTTTGCCTTGATCATATAACCAGAAGTACAACATTATATTTTCTCTGGCAAGGATGCAGCAGTTGAACTAACCTTCTCTCCTCCAAAAGGGTCAGTCTAATTTTGAATACCATAGAAATTACCGGTAAATAATTAATAAAACTATTACTAAGTACCATGACTAATTATAACTTTGCAATACATAACACATTATGTGGTATGGCTATAATGTTACTGCATATATTTCTATGGAGAATTTCTTTACATCCTGCATTCATAATAATATTTCACACTGGTCATATAATTTTCTGTAATACTAAAAAATACCCCCAAGCTTGTTTTCATTAACCGCACCACAATGTTGTGTAGCAAAGTGTAATCTGTCTTTTGTAATATTTTGTAGTTTTAGTTATGAACTTCCCTAAAATCAGTTCCTCTTGTATGTAGTTTGTATCATACCAATGATATGTTATAGTATGGGCGCTAATTAATGTTTCAGACTGCAAGGACCGGGCTTCTCTGTTAAGCCATCAGATGCGTGGTGGATGATGTAAAGGTAATACGCATTTTCAGCTCTTCCCAAGCCCTTTCTAATTTTATTTTATTTTATTTGACATACATATTATTTGGAAATGTTTAAGTGTGTAATAAGTTGTGTTTTTTTTTTCCAAGTTCTTACATGTAATTTTTGTAAGTTTACTTTTATACAACATGGCCATGTGTATATTTTGTGTTTTAGTTTTTATTTTAAATCTGATTTAATTTATTTTGTATTAATAGTCGTGTTTATAATAAGTAGTAATCACTGTTTGCATGACTAACCGCCAGTCAGTATGTTTTTATTGTGCAAGGCTATGCATATTGTAAAACGTTTTTCCTGGTATAATGCAAATAATATATTGTAAATAGTTCTACTGTATATGAGATATTTTTACTATGCTATTAAAAAGGACATGCATGGATGTTTTAGAAGCATTGGGGAGAAATTGTTTGATTCCCTGTCCTTTTTTTTCATTCTGGAAAGAGAAAGAAAATAAACTCCTTTTTTCTTCTACACGCCTCTGAGTTGACTTCTTTCTAACACAACATGGAGGAAGACGAATACCAATCAGTTACAGTTCTACCTGCCTGTTGCTGACTCTTCTTTAGGTCTCATCAACATCACTGGACTGACTGTCTCTGGCTGCCAGTGGGAGCAGAACTGATACACGTGGGCAGCGCTTTTTGTCCCTGAGAATTCATAGCACGTAGCGTTTAGGTTGCTTAATACAGTACATGCTTCAAAAATTCATTAAATATTTTCCCTTTCTTAATAGGCTACACATAGCCTAAATTCTAAAGCCTAAAGCTACCTACAAAAGCTAAGCTGTGACTCTATGTTACAGATACACATTAGCAGCTAAGTATTTTAGTGAGCTAACATTATCAATGCAGTCATGTGAAGCACAACACATTAATTTCAGCCAGACATGGCATGTTAATAATGTTGAAAACCAAGTGCATTTTAGGTAATATGACAGACTTAAGGGCCATTTGCATTTGCTACTTGTAGCTATCTAGCTACTTTGCTGTCACCTAGGGCTACTGAAGTTGTGAACCAAAGCAGTGTTGTAAAGGTAACAGATGACAACTTTTCTTAGCTGATATTTTCATACATTACAATGCATCCTCCTCCATCACCTTTTTCTTAGTTTAAGTCTTACTTTCTTGGCATTGCTTTTCTTTTTTCTTTTCCTTTGGGTGTGCATTATAAACTGGCTAAAAAGTAGTAAGCATGGTTAGAAAATGGATGGAGGGATGGATAGTTTCAATTTCATGTGAGTGGGGTTGTACCATTTGGGAAGGGGTCGTCTCTTTTTCCCATAAAATGGATATCTGCACAAAGAAGTGGGCTTATACCTCTTGGGAGGGGGCCAACTTATATGAACCCATTAAAAATGTGTGTATACTGCAGCTCAACTGGCTCTGAAATGTCGCCAGCTCACCGGCGAATCACCTGGTGTTCTCAATGGATGCTCTGCTATTGCCAGGACCAGATAACATTTGTCCTCAGGTCTTTATGAAAGTTAATGAGTGAGGTGAGTAAACTCTTGAACATATTTTTTGAAAATCTCTGCACACTGGGTAAATTCCTAAAGGCTGGAGGCAAGCAAATATCCAGTTATATTAAACTGGTATTTTGGTGGATTCAAGTAACTATAGGCCAGTAAGATTAAATACATCATAATTAAATTAATGGAAGCAATTATTAAGGAAATCATCAAGTAGCTCATGTCAAGAATGGAAATTCTTAACAAACAGCATGGATTCAGACATGGAAGGTCATGTTTCTCTTATATACTAGAATTCTATGGTGAAGCAGCAAAAACATAAGATAGGTGCACATGTCATTATGCATCTTAATTTTCAGAAGGCATTTGATAAGGAGCCATATGGGAGGCTGAGCATCAAACTGAAAGAAGTGGGAATTCAAGGCATGGTGTGTAAGTACATAGAAAATTGACTAAAAAACAAGACTAGGACAAGGGGAACTTTTTCAGAATTAGGTGATGTTAAAAGTAGATCAGTGCTAAAAATTACTGTTCTTTAAAATACTTTAAAATATACATAAACAATCTAGTCAAGAATACAGTATAAATAACAACCTGGTTAGGTTTACAGATGATATCAAACTAGATGGAAGGTCAGATAATGTAGAATCTGCTAAATTGTTACAAGGAATACTGGACAGCATACTGGTTTGGGTAGACTTGAAGAAGAAAAAATTTTTGTAAGTAAATGTGTAAAGTATTACATGTAGGAAGTAGAAATGTTAGATTTGAGTACACAATGGGAGGTTTGAAACTTGAAAAAACACCTTTTGAGAAAGATTAAGAAGTCACAGTGGACCTTTCACTATCTACATTAAGACAGTGAACAAAATGCTTTCAAGAAGGATAATGGGAAGTTACATTATATATCTCAAGGTGTGGTGTATATGTCAAGGGAAGCTATACGTAAGATATATACTGCACTACTGAGGCCTCACCTGATGTTCTGTGTATGGTTTTGGTCTCCATATTACTAAAAATACATAGCATTGCTAGAGAAAGTCCAGAGGAGAGAGGCTAAGCAGATTCCAGATCTGGGAGGTTATGAGCAATGAGGATATGTTGAAGGAGTTGAAGACTTCTAGTTTAAGCAAATGGAGATAAGAGGTGACATAGTCTAAGTGTTTAATATTATGAAGGAAATTGGTACAGTAGATCCCAGCTGTTTAAAATAATCTTTCAAGTATCAGTAGGGAACTTGTGCAAATTTTGCACAAATTTTAGAATGTTAATCTTCATGCAAAAAATCAGAAACAAAGAAAAAATTTCCAGGTGGTGTGGCATAAAATAGGACTTTATGGATCTTCATACCTCAGCTTGACGTTATTTTGGAGAATCTACAGTCAGGTCCAGGAGTATTTGGACAGTGGCACAATTTTCATAATTTTGACTCTGTATACCTCCACAATGAATTTGAAACAAAAACAATCAGGATGTGATTGAAGTGTAGATTTTCAGCCTTCATTGAAGTGGTTTAGCAAATATATTGTATGAGATGTTTAGAAAAGATGGATATTTTTATACATGGTCCCCCTATTTTCAGGGACTCAAAAGAATTTGAACAAACTAGTATAATCATAAATATAACAATAATTTTCAATATTTGGTTGAAAATCCTTTACAGTCAATGACTGCCCGAAGTCTGGAACACATGGCCATCTCCAAGTGTTGGGTTTACACTCTAGTGATACTTTGCCAGGCCTTTACTGCAGCCGACTTCTGTGGTAAACCCTGTATATTTACTTTCATTAAATTTTCTCTTGATTGTGGTCTTTGGTAATGATCATACTACCTCTCAGAGAGTGATCTTGGTTTGGCTAAATGTTGTGCATGGGTTCTTCTTCACCAAGAAAAGAACTCTGCAATCATCCAGCACAGTTGTCTTCCATTATTGTCCAGGCCGTCTGGAGTTTGTTGAGGTCATCAATGCAGTCCTTCTTTTTAAGAATGTACCAAATGGTTGATTTGACCACTCCTTGTGTTTCTGGTATCTCTCTTCTTGGCCTGTTTTTACTTGCATGGACAGCTCTTTGGATCTCATATTGAGAGTTCACAGCAACAACCTCAGAATGCAAATTCCACACTTGGAATCAATTCCAGGACTTTTACCTGCTAAATAAGGAGGGAACAGCTCATACCTGGCAATGGAACAGCTTCTGAATCAATTGTCCATAAACTTTTGAGCCCCTGAGAATGGGGGGAACTATGCAGAAAAATGGCTGTTGCTCCTAAACTGCTCATATAATTTTTTTGTTAAACCCCTTGAATTAAAGCTGAAAGTCTACACTTTAATCACATAATGATTGATTAGGTTCAAATCCATTGCGGTGGTGTACAGAGCAAAACTTATGAAAATTGTACAGAACTTATGAAAATTGTGTCACTTAACAAATACCTGTAGAGACTTTGTGTTTTGACTGTAGTTGAATAACATGAATGACCTTGTTGGGATGAATATCTTCTTTTCGTCACAGTTGTTCTATTGTTCTACTGTTTAAAACCATTTCGGGACAAAAATCCTTGTATATCTCTTGTATAGCCTTGGATTTAAATTCACTCTTAACTTTTTAGCAGCAATCTTTGAAGCAATACCAGATGAGATAAAAGTGTGTCATGGAAAATGTGTTGTAATATCCTATGCTGCACTATTTGCACAAAGGTCTGTTTTGCTCAACTGGAAGAATCCTAGTCCACTTTATCAGTGGGAAAGTGATGTTGTATGTTATCTCAAATTGCAAAAATTAAATACTCTTTGCATTGGATCTATTCAGAACTCCAGAATTTGTGAAGAACCCATTAATGTAATCCTAAAGAAGACTTGCTGAGTATGTGCTCAGCCTTTTTTACTTACTCTTTCATTCTATACAAAGAATCATTTTAGACGGAACTTCCTAGTCATAAATTTCTCTTTTCCGGAGTGGGTTGAATGTTGAGCTTTATTAATTGTTTTTAGAGCTTATGATTGTACTTGCCATGTTTTGTTCATTTATGTTCAGAAATTTGTTTTGGTTGAATGTTGAGCTTCATTATTTGCTTTAAGAGCTTATGATTGTATTTGCCATGTTATGTTCATTTATTTTTTCTGAGTTGTGTACTGCTAAAATATTTTGTTTCCAAATAAAAGGAATTTTACAAAATAAAAAGAGAAGCACCTGCCTTACTTGATACAGTCCAGTGACAGTCATATCCCATCGACAACTGTTTAAGGATTAGGAAGAGCATTGCAGCCCATATCCCATTCTACAGTAATGATAGAATTCCCTTGATTGAAACATATCCAATGTACACTCCACGTATTTAAATTAATTCCTGAGAATTGGGAATCTCCTGGCAGGAGGTGTTCCAAGGTAACTTTAGAATATGGTGGCCACATAGTTTCAGATTATTACTCCTGACATCTAGTTATGTGACATTTCTAATGAAAGCTGTGTGAGCTTAGAGATGCAAGGAGTCAAAATAATGTTCACAGGTTGGGAGGAACAGATTTCATGCTTAGAAAGTGAACAACCTTATTGCAGTCCATTATTGTTGGCACAGAGATATTCCTCATTCATTAATTCACTTCAGTAATGCATAAAACAATTAATGGAGTCATGGGAGACCAGAACTTGGGTGAAAGTCAGGAACAAACCCCTAACTAGGCACCTAATAATTTATTGTGCTTCATCACTCACAAATCTACTCTTACTTTCATTTGGACTAATTTAAAGACATTAGTTTGCCAATTCTACTCACCTATATGATGTGAGATGAAAACTAGTATACCCAAAGAAAAGCTGTGTAGACACGGGGAGAACACAGAAACTCCATTACAGGTAATGCCTGGGCTGGGACTTGAACCCAAATAGCAAACAACTGTTCTATTATGCCACCCATGAAGACAACTTACCTCATCTAATGGGACATTACCTGCATAGCTAGAACCAATCAAGGCAGTTGCATGACTTTTTATCTAACTTTGTAGTGACTCTGTTCTACTTTTGTGTAGGATATCAAGATTTAAGATTCTTTTTCATCACACACGCAGTTATACTGCTACAAAATGCAGTGAAATAAAAAAGCTAGCCTACTCCAAGATTGTGAAAAATAAAATAAAACACAATAGAATAAATAATAAAATTAAGAAAAGATAATAAAACTAACAAAATTAACTAAATTAATTTAAATTAAAGTTAAACTAGTGTCACATACATGTACTTAGGAGGCAGTCGAAGGGTTTGAATCTGGGTTTTGGCATGCCAGACTAGGGGTTGGCGCTGGGAACTAATGCCTCTCCTTCTCTTCCCACAGACCTGCAGAAGAAAATCCCAACTAAACACTTCATTTTCACTTGTTCCTGACTTCACTTCCAGCCCCTACAGATGACCTCACTTCTGGTACCTTTTGATGACCTCATATGACATCCTGCCTTTTAACACGTCCTTCCTGTTTCCCCACTATAAAGCCATTCACTTCACTCATTGAACCTGTCCAGAATTGACCAATATCGGTCCTTTAAGACTACCCATCTTCAATATACGGGGTGGATTCTCAAAACTTTCTCTTGTGTTTGTGCTTCTTTTACACTAGATTAAAATTAAGCTAAAATCTGAAATATGAAACAGTAAAAACAGTTAAAAGTGTAAAGTGGCTCTACAGTAAGTTAAAGTGAGGTTTAGGTTTGAATGTTTGTTGGCATGTCAGAGTTTGGGATTCTGATGGCCTGAGGGTAAAAGCTCCTCTTGAGTCTCTCGGCCTTTGCCATTAGGCTGTGTAGCCACTTGCCTGAGTTGAACAGACCAAAGAGTCTGTTGCTGGGGTGGGTAGAGTTCATAATTAGCCACTCTCTGCAGGGCTTTGCCATCTTGGAATGAGCAATTCCCAAACCATAATATGCATCTCTATGTTAGTATGCTCTCTATGATGCAGTGTAAAAGTTTTCAAAATGATTGAAGAGACCTTGAAATTTCTCAGCATCCTCAGGTGATAAAGGTGTTGTCTTCCCTTCCTGACCTGAGATTTTGTGTGCTGCGTCCATGTCAGGTACTTGGTGATGTACACAACCAGGTACCTGAAGCCGGCTACCCTCTCAACAGGAACTCCATTTATGCTGATGAGATCGTAGATCTGATGTTGCTTTCACCTGAAGTCCACCACTAGCTCCTTGGTCTTGCTGACATTCAGTGAGAAGTTATGAGCTTGGCACCATACTGCCAGGTTCTCCACCTTGCCCAGACGGGGCTCCTCATCATTGTTGGAAATGAGGCCTAAGACCACTGTGTCATCAGTAGACTTAACAATAGCGTTGGAGCTGTGCTTGGCCACACAATTGTGTGTGTTAAGGGAGTACAGCAGGGGACACAGTACACAACCTTGTGGAACTCTTTTGTTGACAATAATAGTGTTGTAGAAGAAGTTGCCTGCTCTCACCACTTGAGTCTAGCCTGCTAGAAAATTCAGCAGCCAGTCACAGATGGGGTTGTTCAGTCCCTGGTCTTTAAGGATTGTGGCCAATAAGTGGGGTACAATGGGTGTTAAAAGCCGAGCTGTAGTCTATAAAAAACAGTCTTACGTAATTTCCCTTGTTACTGTCTACATGGGACAAAGAGGTGTGTACAATATACAAGATGGCATCATCTGTAGACCTGTTTGCACGATATGCAAACTGGCATGGATCAAAGTCCTTTGGAAGGAAAGAGGAGATGGAGTCTTTAATAATCCCCTTGGAGCACTTCCTGACAGGAGACGTGAGTACTACAGGGCAGTAATCATTAAAGCACGTGGGTTTGTTGTTCCTTGTTATGGGTACAATCACAGTTTTTTTTTTAAACAGGGAGGAACCACAGATTGGCCTAAAGAGTCATTAGGGATGGTTGTAAACACTCTAGCTAGCTGATCGGTACATGAATGTTCCAGGATATTCCATGCAGACCTGATGCTTTTCTGCAGATCACACACCTCAGAGCATGAAGAACATCATGCTCTGAAACAGAGATCACAACTTTGCTGTTTTGAGCAGTCCTAGTGCTTGCTCTATTATCCTCAGTAACAAGCAAGTTAATGCTAGCTTCATTGGTGTCAAACCATGCATAGAAAGCATTCAGATCATCAACCAGAGAAGAATCAACACACACAGTGGGTTTACCTCTAAAGTCCATAATGGGCTGTAGACCCTGCTACATTCGTCTGTTGTCTCGCAGGTGAAAGTTAGATTTCTTCACACTTCTTCACAACCCTTCTTAGAGAGTAGAAGGCTGCCTTGTACTCACTATAGTCTCCAGTCCACAATGCTGTCCACCCTGGCCATTGGACCTTACTCTTATTCTATGTTAATTAATGTT
>JANRMT010061414.1:38625930-38657445 GCA_026402145.1 Polypterus bichir lapradei | reverse complement strand
CCAACTTTTCACAGGGAGCACTTTAGTCCCTTCACAACAACCAGCTAAATCTTAATGACATTTTAGCATTGGTTACAGACAATGCCTCATACTGTCTGAAAGCATACCAATAAGTTTTAAAAGGGGTTATACATAACAGTGTACATTCAACCTGCTTGTGTCATGTCATCAGTTTGGTGGGAGAGACCTGGCAGCACTATAAATACTTTAGTGAGGCTGCATCACTAGTGATGTGGGTAAAGTCTGCCTTCTTCAAGAAGAAATAAAAGACATACATACAAGACGAATGAGAAGCTGCTTCAGGATATTCAAATTAATTATGTTTAATGATCGCTTTGAGGCTGCCTTTAAAGTTATGCTAGAAAAAAATCAGGCAGGAAAATGCATCTAAGTTTGAGAATAAACTGAGAGCACTTGGTGCTTATTTGGAAGATATTAAGCAAACGTTCATGACTCAAATTGAAAAGGTGAACAACTGGCATTTACTGCTGATGGCAAAGCAATGGTTTCAAATTCCGAATGCAAAGTACTCAGAGACAGACTTGTAGCACTGGAAGATGGATGCAGAAGGAATAATATTAGAATTGAAGGTCTCCCTGAGAATTGTCAAAGTCCAAACCCAGTGAAATCCATAGCTGAACTATTCTCTAAAATAATTGGAGAGGTCATCAAATCAGACACCGAGATAGCAGAAACTTACTTGCATATGGGGATCAAATACCTCTAAACCTAGGACTCTTACCGTGTGTTTTGAAAAATTACAATTTAAATTACATATAATGTTACTTCTCAGACAAAAACAAGAGATTATATTTGAAAATAACCATATTCATATTTTCCCTGATTTCTCACCCTCAACAGTAGCTCAATGCGCTGCACTTTACAACATTAAACAGCACTTACGGAAAGCCGAGATCCGATACAGCCTCTTGTATCCTTCCAAACTGAAAGTGGACATTCAAGGCAAGCTCTACATTTTAACTTCCATGGAGGAGGCTGAAAAAGAGCTAAAAAAATGATCCCGACACTTTTTTTAAAATATGATCATGAGTTGCATCGGGTCCTGACGTGGCAAAGAAGATGTTGTTTGCTGTTTGATCTGCTGGTAATAATACTGGTACCGTAATTATACATCCTATTATACATACAACTATATGCGTATATGTATATATGTGTAATTTTTTTTTTTTTTTAAGGAGACACTTTAACATCATACCCTTGGTTTATTGTATTAGGGCTTAATATGCTTACTCAGGTCTACTGTTTAACATCATTCCCTGGGTTTACTCTTTCAAGACTGTTTAAGATTATATTTTATGCTTATAGTATTTGACCGCATTGTCAATAGATATTACTATTTTAATCCTTATACGCCACTGCTGGGGGGCTTGTTTTGTTTTGGACATGCTCTGTCTCTACATACATCAGAGGACTGGGATTTTGTTAAGTGTGGTCTAGCCTGATGTGGGGAGGCAAAATGGGGGGGTGGGGGGACGGGGGGAGAGAAAAAAATCAATCTATCCTTTTTTTCCCCTTATAATTACAAGTGCCAATGTAACAATAGGCTATATGGCAATAACTCCTGGGAAAATTGGAAATTAAAGTCAAAGCTGTCTTATCTGAAACTAGCAAAATACCCGAGCTTCGCAGCGGAGAAGTAGTGTGTTAAAGAAGCAATGAAAAAGAAAAGGAAACATTTTGAAAATAACGTAACATGATTGTCAATGTAATTGTTTTGTCACCGTTGTAAGTGATGAGTGTTGCTGTCATATATATATATATATATATATATATATATATATATTTACACACACACATAAACATATATATATATATATATACATATCTATACATATACACATACATATATGTAACCGACTCGACTCTGCTTTTTCCTGCGTTGTGTAAATAATTATCACGTAGGCACGTTGGGTTAGAACACAAGCTTTTATTTTCCTCTTTCAGTAACCCCTTTGCAAAACAAAAAGAAAGAAATAGAGCGTCACATGCACGTCTTCTTCCCTCTGCCCCTACAGCGTTCACCGCGCTTCTCGCGTTTTTATACAAACACATTACATATAAAACTATTTACCAAAAAATTACTCCAATTTCCAAAGAAAACTATTTACAATACACATAGCTTTATACAAAAAAAATCCTAATTTTATAATTATATACTCTTAACAAATGAAAAGGAAATATATATATATATTTATATAGCATACCTTTGCAAAACAAAAAGAAAGAAATAGACAGAGCGTCACATGCATGTCTTCTTCCCTCTGCCTATTAAATAATAAATTAAATCGATTATAAATTAACACAAAGTAAATGAAAAAAATAAAAAAATATCGGGAAAAAAACTGAAACCACAACCTACCCCTACAGCGTTCACCGCGCTTCTGGCGTTAAAGCCAAAAATGCCGTGCACGCAGGTTGTGAGGTGTGACGCTAATTAACGCTCGTGCTACAACCGATTATATTGTTGGTATACTATAAACTATTTACAGGGATCAACACTTTTGGGGAAGTTCATAACAAAAAAAAATGAATAAATAAATAAAATTATAGATAACATTTTACACTTTGCTACATATATATATATCTACATATATACACATACATATACATACACACATACATACATACACACACATATATATACAGAAATACATATATATACACATACACACACACATATATAAACATATATATACATATACATACATATCTACATATATACACACACAGCTATTTCGTATCAGTGCAATACGCTGCTTGTTAAAACGGATAACTCCCGCTCTTACGTGCAAGTCTGCGTGGATATTATGAACCATCGTATTTGTTCAAGTTCTATTTAAATTTTAAACAGAAGGAATTTTTATTTAGTCGACACAAATATCTTTGGTAGGAATGGTAAAAACAGACAGGAATATTATTCCTGAATAAATCAACTCAAAACTGGTGCATTTGTGTCTCCCATAAAAGTAGCTTCACTTGAAATCACTTTGTGATTGTGCACGGGTAAAAACGTCCGCTGAAGTGTCAGATTCTTATTTAATTCTTCTGCTTTCTGTATCTTCTGCATTGCATTCAGGTCTTTCAGGTTACCCTGATGTTTTGTCTCATAGTGCCGTCTTAGATTAAATTCTGTAATTACAGCCACATTAGCTCCACAAATGAGACACACGGGTTTAACGGCAATGTCAGTAAACATATACTCAGCCTCCCATCGGTTTTTAAAGGCTCTATTTTCAGAATCAACTTTTCTCTTCAGCATCGTGTGGGCTAGCTTCGCAATAACTTGCAAGCTAGACTTGATTAACGCGGTAAGTGTTCGGCAAGGCAGCTGAAGCGCTGCATTATGGGATCTGTAGTTTATTGTGTTACCAGCGCTTCATATACCCGGGCCATTAATAACAATAATACAGTATATAAAATGATCTTGCGGGCTGGATATAATTACACGCCGGTCCGGATGTGGCCCGTGGCCCTTGAGTTTGACACATATGGACTAAATAGAACTTGAAAAGAAATATTTTTTCGTACATCGAGCAAAGATCAAGAACATGACCACCGTGCAAATGAGGCACATCATAAGAAAAGACAGGCACTGCATTCAGAACTCAACCGCTTGACAACTAAACAAACAGAACAACTCATTTTAAGATCAAGACATCATTACTATGAACATGGAGAGAAAGCTAATAAGATCTTACCTCAACAATTCCACAAGCAGGAAGTTCGCAATACAATCCCAACAATCACCAACACAGACGGAGACAAAATCATTGCCCATATAAATATAATGCACACATTTAGAGATTACAGTAATCCCTCCTCGATCGCGGCGGTTGTGTTCCAGACCCCCCCGCAATAAGTGAAAATCTGCGAAGTAGAAACCATATGTTTGTATGGTTATCTATACTAATAAAAGGCAAAGCCCTCACTCACTCACTCACTCACTCATTCACTCACTCACTCACTCATCACTAATTCTCCAACTTCCCGTGTGGGTAGAAGGCAGAAATTTGGCAGGCTCATTCCTTACAGCTTACTTACAAAAGTTGGGCAGGTTTCATTTCGAAATTCTACGCATAATGGTCATAACTAGAAACTATTTTTCTCCATTTACTGTAATGGAGTTCAGCTGGAGGGGCGGAGTTTCGTATGACATCATAACGCCTCTCACGTAATCACACATTACGTAGAAAGCCAGGAAGAGCTACAAAACGCGCTTTAGAAAACATGCATTATATAATTAAGAAGGCAGCGAAACAATTAGAAGCGAGCGAGTGACATATAAAACCATATTCAGCGGCTCACGTGAACTGACGCAGTGCGCAGACAAAAAGTAACAGTTCCAAAGAGTGCTGAACAAAAACTGAATTACACTGCTACGCTCAAATAGATAAACCACACGCCGTGGCGCGATAGTAAAGCATTCGCCTGTAGCGCCCACGTCTGAGATTCGATTCCCGAGAGGGGATGCACTAAGTATGTACGCGCGCTTCTCGATTTATTTTAAGCTCGCATCCCCTTAGTTTGAGACGTATGAAAACGCATGCGGTTAACGCAGAAAGACAGATCACCTATTCACCTATTGAAGCTTCATGAATAATGGATATTTTATTCGCGATCAATGATTGTTTTGGTAAAGCCATTCTCAGTGTATTCATTAGATGAACGGTAAAAAAGTAAGAGCGAGGGGACGGTAACTTACTGAAGCACACAAGCAAAACCACAATAGCACGCGGGCTCGATGTACTGACTTGCGCGATCACATTCCAAAAAATATTTCTTTTCAAGTTCAATTTAGTCCATATGAGTCAAACTCAAAGCCCACGGGCCACATCCGGCCCGGCGTGTAATTATATCCGGCCCGCGAGATCATTTTATATACTGTATTATTGCTATTAATGGCCCGGGTATATGAAGCGCTGGTAACACAATAAACTACAGATCCCATAATGCAGCGATTCAGCTGCCTTGCCGAACATTTACCGCGTTGCTGCAAGTTATTGCGAAGCTAGCCCACACGATGCCGAAGAGAAAAGTTGATTCTGAAAATAGAGCCTTTAAAAACCGATGGGAGGCTGAGTATATGTTTACTGACATTGCCGGTAAACCCGTGTGTCTCATTTGTGGAGCTAATGTGGCTGTAAATACAGAATTTAATCTTTACAACGACTGACAAACACAGAATGTAACTTGAACACAACACATCGTACAAATACGACCCTGATTGAAACAAATAATGATAATCGAATCCTTGATCACAGCAACACTCACAAAGCAATTACTGTATATTGACAATCATGTTACGTTATTTTTAAAATGTTCCCTTTTCTTTTTCATAGCTTTTTTAACACACTACGTCTCCGCTGCGAATATATATTATATTATATAGAGAATATATTTTGTCAATGCATGATTTCCTGGTAAATCGATTACACTGATGCACACATCACAGCTACAAAAATGTTACACTCGGAATGAAGCGCGTTCCTGATCGGAGGAAAATTTCATTTCAAAAAACTACCCGAGCGAAGCCTTGATAAAAGCATGGTTTTGTGCACACTGAAAAACAAGCAAAATTACTGGGGATCATTGGACTTCCGTGACCGTTAGTAATTCTAATTACATCTAATTACAAAATGTTCAATGATCACACTGTTTTAGCCTAATGTACAAAATAATTTTGGCTAACGTTACTCAGAGTTTAAAGATTAAGTTGGTCAAATTACCTTTTATGTTTCTGACTTATTTTTTTAAGAAGAAAAACTGCACTTTATGTTGAAATTTTGGTTATTATTATTTAAAGACAATACCATTCTGAAAATGTACTTAAACTACCACTTTATTTTTAAGTCTGCCCAATTTTAACCAGGGATGATATTTTTGTTTCTGTTTTGAATTCAAATGCAGTTTAAACGCATTTTTTTTTTCAGAAATTAAAAGAGCTTGAGTTTACAATATTCATGTCCATGTCTATTATTTGATTCTGTCGCCCACTAAAACCCTTTTAAATTAAAAAAACACATTTGCGATTTGGGGCAAATTTACGTGTGCGATTACACTGTGTGCACAATTATTAGGCAAGTTGTATTTTTGAGGATTAATTTTAATATGGAACAAACACAGTGCTATCAGTCAATCCAAAATGTTAATAAACCTGAAACCTGAATGTTTCAGAACAGAAATGTGAGTGTGAACATCATCAGGGGAATACATATGTGCGCACAATTATTAGGCAACTATTAGTGTGCAGATTTATTATGCAACTAAAGGAAAAATGAAAATTTTCCCATCTCACTTGTTTATTTTCATCTGTTATAGTGAGAATAATAAACAAACACCTCAAAATTTACAAATAAACATCTCTGACATTTCAAAAAAAATAAATCAGTCAATCAATGACCAATATAGCCACCCTTCTTTCCAATAACAGTCATAAGCCTTTCCATTCATGGAGTCTGTCAGTTTCTTGATCTGTTGACGATCAGCTTTTTGTGGAGCAGTGACTACAGCCTCCCAGACACTCTTCAGAGAGGTGTATTGTTTTTCTCCCCCGTAAATCTAACGTTTAAGAAGTGCCCACAAGTTCTTGATAGGGTTTAGGTCAGATGAGGAAGGGGGGCCATGTCATTATTCCTTCATCTTTAAGGCCTTTACTGGCTGGCCACGCAGTGGAGAACTTCGATGCAAGCGATGGAGCATTGGCCTGCATAAAAATCATGGTCTTCTTCAAAGATGTAGACTTTTTACTGTATCACTGTTTGAAGAAAGTGTCTTCGAAAAACTGGCAGTAGGTTTGGGAGTTGATTTTGAGTTCATCTTCAATGCAAAAAGGTCCAACTAGCTCATCTTTAGAAATACCAGCTCATACCAGTACCCCACCTCCACGTTGGAGTGGAGCTCTGTGCCCATCACTGTTCCACAGGTCCATCCATCTGGTCCATCAAGAGTCACTCTCATCTCATCGGTCCATAAAACCTTTGAAAAAAATCTGTCTTCAGATATTTCTTGGCCCAGTTTTGACGTTTCAACTTATGTTTCTTGTTCAGTGGTGGTTGGGTTTCAGCCCTCCTTACCTTGGCCATGTCTTTGAGCACTGAACACCTTGTACTTCTGGGCACTCCAGGTAGGTTGCAGCTCTGGAATATGAAAGCACTGGAGGATAATGGGTTTCTGGTAGCTTCACGTTTGATTCTTCTCAAATCTTTGGCAGCTAATTTGCGTCTTTTGTTCTCAACACGTTTCTTGCGACCCTGTTGACTATTTGCAACAAAATGTTTGATGGTTATGTGATCACACACCAACATCTTAGCAATTCCAAAAGTGCTGCATCCCTCTGAAAGACTTTTTACAATTTTTGACTTTTCAGAGTCAGTTAAATCTCTTTTTTGGCCCATTTTGCCTGAGGAAAACTAGCTGCCTAATAATTCTGCACACCTTGATATAGGGTGTTGATCTCCTTAGGCCACACCCTCCCTCATTACACAAATACACATCACCTGACATGCTTAAATCCAATAAGCATTCAAGTTAATACAGCTTGGAGTTGGAATATACACATAAAAATGATGATATGGTCAAAATACTCACTTGCCTAATAATTGTGCACACAGTGTATATGCCAGCAACACTCATGACAATGACAAAACAATTACATTAACAATTATGTTACGTTATTTTTAAAATATTTCCTTTTCTTTTTCATAACTTCTTTAACACACTACTTCTCCGCTGCGAAGCGCGGGTATTCTGCTAGTTTTTATATATTTTAAGCCCTTATAAACTCTCCCACACTGTTAACATTATTAGAGCCCTCTAGACATGAAATAACACCCTTTAGTCAAAAGTTTAAACTGTGCTCCATGACAAGACAGAGATGGCAGTTCTTTCCCACAATTAAAAGAATGCAAACATATCTTCTCTTCAAAGAAGAGCCATCAGGAGCAGAGAATGTCAGAGAGAGAGCGCTCGCTAAGAAAAGCAAACAATCAAAAGATCAATACGTGCTTTTAAGTATGCCGATGCACCGCGATAAAACAGCATTTTGTAGAGGAGCGTCCGTATCCTCTAGGCAAACAGCCTCTGTGCAAACAGCACCTCTGCTCACACCCCCTCCGTCAGGCAGAGAGAGTGAGAGAGAACGAGAAAAGCAAACAATCAAGCACCGCGCGGGAAGCATATCTTATATCATTGAGGAGTTTTAGTTAATATGTAATACATGCTCTGATTGGGTAGCTTCTAAGCCATCCGCCAATAGCGTCCCTTGTATGAAATCAACTGGGCAAACAAACTGAGGAAGCATGTACTTTAAATTAAAAGACCCATTGCCCGCAGAAATCCGCGAACCAGCGAAAAATCCGTGATATATATTTAGATATGCTTACATTTAAAATCTGCGATGGAGTGAAGCCGCGAAAGTCGAAGCGCGATATAGCGAGGGATTACTGTACTATAAGTCCTTATATTCTAATGGGTTTAAAGAAGACAAGACACAACCTAATGCATTTATGGATGCATTACAGATACCACAACTAGATACTCTCAGTGCGGAGGAATTGGATAATTACTAGCAGAATTACTAGATGCTATAAACTCACTTCAGAGTGGGAAAGCAGCAAGCCCGAATGGCTACCCTGCCAAATTTTATAAAAAATTCTCAATTAAGCTAGCTTCCCTTTTATTAGCAACATTTACAGAAGCTAGAGACAATAAAATTATACCTTAAACTTTTCGCCAAGCATTAATTATCGTCTTTCCTAAGCAAAATAAGGACTTATTACAATGTGCATCATACAGACCAATTTCACTTCTGAATAATGATGTTAAGATACTCTCCAAAGTCCTATCTAGAAAGACTGAGAAAGTGCTTCCTTCAGCAATATCACAAGGCCAAACTGGATTTATTAAAGACAAACACTTAGCTCCCAATCTTCGACGCCTGTTTAAGGTAATATATTCACACACAAAGTCTAACATCCTGGAGATATTATCATCGTTGAATGTAGAAAAAGCATTTGATATGGCTGAATGGAACTACCTTTTCACTACATTGGAGAAATTTGGGTTTGGCCCGAACATTTGTGCATGAATCAAACTACTGCATACCAGTCTAGAAGCTTCAGTTTGTATTAACAACATTAATTCAGACTACTTCAAACCAGAATGTGGTACTAGACAAGGATGCCCCTTGTCACCACTGCCTTTTGCAATCGCCATTAAGCCATTGGCAGTTCACTGTTGAAATGCTTATGAGATAAAGGTGATTATCAGAAAAGGACATGAACAGAAAATGTCTTTATATGCAGATGATATGGTACTGCATATATCAGACCCACAAAATACTGTGCCTGCAGTCCTAACAGCACTAACGGAATTTCAAAAGATTTCTGGTCTCAGAATTAATTTAAAGAAAAATGTGCTCTTTCCAGTGAATTCTTAAGCACTCACTATTAAATTGGACACCCTCCCTTTTATCACTGCAGATCAGTTTAAATACCTAGGGGTAAACATCACAAGTAAACATAAAGCTCTTTATCAACAAAAGTTTGCTGTCTGGATGGAAAAAATTAAGCACGACTTACATAGATGGTATACTCTTCATCTCACCTTAGCTGGGAGAGTTAACATTGTCAAGATGAATATCATTCCTAAGCTTCTTTTTGTATTTCAAAACATTCCAATATGCATCAATAAATATTTTTTTTAAGAAATTAGATTCAACCATAACCTCATCTATTTGGAATTCAAAACATCCACATATCCAAAGGGTGACCCTACAAAGACCTAAGGCGGAAGGTGGTATGGCTCTTCTTAACTTTCAATTTTATTACTGGGTGGCAAATATACAACCTATAAAAACCTGGACATTGACACAAATAGATGAACATACACATGCATGGTCTGCAATAGAAATAAAATCCTGCAGTACTTCTTTATATTCCTTGCTTTGTACCCCAATAAATACAAGACATCGCCAATATACTAACAACCCAACTGTGCTTCACTCACTCAGAATATGGAACCTATGTAGGAAGTACTTTAAGATAGAGAAGCTTTTGTCTGTGGCACCTCTGCATGAGAACCACCTTTTCCCACCCTCTCAAACATACAGTATGCTATTTTTAAGGTCTGGCAAACATTCTGGATTAAATCACTTAGAGATCTGTACATAGACAACACCTTTGCATCCTATGAACAATTACACTTCAAATTTAACTTTCCAGCAACACATTTCTTTCACTACCTCCAAATTAAAAACTTTGTAAAATAAAACTTACCCAATTTTCCCCACTTTCCACATACCTCTATTCTGGAAAAAATATTAATCAATCTTGAGAACTCAGTCAGCATCTCTGTAACATATAAAAACATTTTACAGTCCCTGCCTTTCAAAGATCCCAGAGTACAGTGGGAAAAGGATCCCTCACTCAACGTCTCAGAAAATGAGTGGAAAGTAGCAATGCACAGAATTCACTTGAGCTCCATATGCACAAAGCATACAATTATTCAACTTAAAATTATATATCGAGCACATCTGTCTCGTTTAAAATTGTCCAAAATGTTTCCAGTGCAAGATTCAACCTGTGAATGTTGCAATCAAGGTCCAGCCTCACTGGGCCATTTTGGGCATGCACCAATTTAACATCATTTTGGACCAAAATCATTAAATGCCTTTCGGATAGCCTTGGTGTCACAATCCCTCCTAATCCATTAACAGCTGTGTTTGGTGTACTTCCAGATGGGCTTAAAGTGGAGAAGGACAAACAAACTGTAATTGCCTTTACTGCACTATTGGCATGTAGACTTATCTTGTTCAACTGGAAGAATCCTAACTCACTTATTTTAAGTCAGTGGGTAACTGATGTTATATCAAATTCTTACTTAGAGGATCTGTACAAAATTTTTTCAAAACCTATAAATAAGCTAGTCTACTCACGCTCTGTTACACAAGTTGGGGGGGGAATGGGGGCATATTGGCGGCATTAATTCATATGCCTCCTGTTACGAATATAGGCGTTTTTACACCTAGTTCATTTGGACCATTTTTTGCGATTCCTCCAAAAGTCCACTTTATTTTGGAAGATGTGAACATGGCAAAACAATCAAACTGAGACTCTATGGTCTTAGTGCAGTACCAAGTAAAACCTGGAGCAGTCTGCTTGAGGGTCTGCTGTCAATAATTTTGAAATCTCATTTACAGCATAATGAGTTGAGAACTACAACATAATATTAAAAACAACTAAAAGGTTTAAAAAAAAAACAAAACCCAGAGGTACACATGTAACACAATTTGCATAAAACAACTCACACAACTGCTCAATCAATGCAGTGCCTGGTTCAGTCTCAGAGCCTCTTGCATGAGCAATCGGACAGCAGTTAACCATGTTTAATAAAAGAAATAAATGTACTCAATTAAATCAGTCAAAACACATACAGAGGTGTTGAGAAACAAATAACAGTGGTGCTGTGGGACCAATGATCAAATGTGCTAACCTTACACCACTAAAGTGATGCGTACAAGTCAGGCATCCTCTCAATGTGTATAATAACTTTAAAATGTTAGTCAATGTAAAATCAAGTATTCCCCCAAAAATATTATTAATAGATATGCAGAAGAGTTAAGCCAGCAAAACGTGTGGTTTGAGGTAAACTAAATTGAGGTTATGTTCATATTGTGACTAGTTAATATGCTATTTGAAAAGTCCTTTACTGCAGAATTTTCAAGTAGTCATCCTGTTAATAATTATAGGAAAATGTGGCAGTATGCAAACACAACTGTTGTCTTTCTTCCATGACATTATTTCCCTGGGGAAAAAAAAAACAATTCTGCCCAATGAAAGAAATCCATGACACACCTGAGGACAGTGTATTGATACTTCTGGTTCGCTTGAAAGTTTGCAGTATGAAACACAACCGAACTAACTGGAAATTTAAACAAAGTAACACAATATCCCCTGATTCATGGTAAATCCAGTGGCCTTTGAGTGTGAAAATGCCTTAAATGAGAGTATGGTAGCAGAAGACATATTTTCCAAGTGAACTTTGCTTCTTTTCCATTTCCAGTTTTAATATAGAGGTTATTTGGAAGGAAAAAAAGAAAAACATAAAAGTTTATGTTACATAAATGCTTAAAAAAAAACAAAAAAAACAATGGTTTTAGGCTGTATTTGGTAGACAGTGGAGAAATAACAATGGAATAGCAAGGTGGTATCTTTCAGTTTATATTAGTATTTTAGTTTTGTTTGTTTACATTCTGCCCGCTCAGTGTCCTCCATTTAGGGCAGGTGGTAGCGGTAATCACAACATTCACATAGACATTTATTAATTCAGATTTTAGTTTATTGGTTTGAGTGTGGATTAGCAAATGAATGTTACTTTTAAAAAGATTTTCTTTTGAAATATGTTTATGGTTATATGTGTTTACTGCAGAGTTTATGAAAAAATAAACCAATTCTACCTTTAAGTGTTTAGAATTGTTATAATAATTTATGATAGAACACTTATAAAAACCTTTTAATATTCTAAAATTATAAGTGTAATTAAAAACAAATAAAAATGGGATTGTTATGGCTATTTCCACTTTCATTCAACTACTAATACTTTTGCTGCCTCAACAAATACAGATAGAAATAAATAATGGGCTATTGCCAGGCAGTGTGATGCACTTGGCCATACATGGACTTCAATTTTACTGTGCCCGCCATGTGACAATATTGTCATTAAGTTCACAATACCAATCAATGATATGCACTTTTTCAAAAAAAAAAAAAAAAAAAACCAAAACACAAATTAACCTATGGAGCCAAGCTGAGGTTAAACAGAATTAAGTTTGTTTTTGTTTTTTTTTTCTTTAGCCGATGGACATGTTTTTCAGAATGCTATAAGACAAGAACAGGACAGTTATTCAGAGCGAATAAAAACAATTATTAACTTTTGTTCATTTTGCTAGTAGATTTATTCAAACTCAATATATACTGAGGCCGCACTAATTTTAGGCTGCGATGCCAATGGAGAGACTTTTGGTAAGGTTTTAGCTTTGAATAAATCAACTTTAAATCACCTTCCTACCATTACAGAATACCCTACCTTGGTGATGTCCTTTAATACAGAGATCTGCTGCAATCTCATTCACACCAACACCACCAGGGACTATATTTAGCAGGTTCAACAGTAAGCAGCTCAAGTGAACTAATAATATTAGCCCCTGGTTTAAAAAAAAAAAAAAAAAAAAAAAAAAGTTGTACACAGAAAAGTACTTAGTTACATAGTACTTCTGATACATCTGATTAACTAATGTCACTATATCTGAGGCCCACTTACTTAGAAAATGTATTTTCTTTAAATGACATCAGGAGAAATGTTCCCTCTTAGGGGCATATGTGTGCAGGCTTACACATCTTTTTATGCACCTGCACACTAATTTTTCCAGTACCACACAAAGAAGCAAGTCAAAGAACCTAGGAAATCCCCTAAAACCTACTCCTACCAACTCAGCAACACACAATATTTAAAACTTGGGGCATCTGAAAAACTCATAAATGTACCATTTGAAAATTCATTTCACTTAGACGCATTCCTTGCAAATGTTATTTGTGCAGTTTAGGGTTAATTTTCTGTGAAGTGGAATTGCCAAACTAGTCCAAGCTAACTTTGAAATACTCATATTAATTATTTTCAATCCTATTCTTGTAAAATTGATCTATTTGTATGGAACGTTGTGTGATTTCAATAAAACAAAAAAAATATATATACAGTACTAATTTTTAATATTTCTATTAAATTTCTGTTTGGATATACTTATATTTAGGTTAAATATTCTGGGTGCTACCTATATGTTTATACTGTATATGATGATTAATTTTTTTACTGTTAATATTTTAACTTTTCTGCTCATGGTGTGACTGCAAAGCGTGAAGTGCTTATGACTCCTGAATAAATGCAAGCAAGTTAAAACTGCAAACTTCATTTGAATGTGACACTTGAAAACACAGCCCTTCTCAAAAGTGGCATTTTATGTACACACAAAGACAAAGCACAATGACTTTGGACCCATGTATAAAAGCATTTATTTTGAGCTCTTTTTTTTTGTTTTTTTACAACAGTATGATTATTTCTTGACCGTGACTGTGCCATTTCCACATTTCCATTGCCACTTCTGATCTGTTTCATCCTTTTCTCCTATTAGTTCATAGTGGATATACATCATGTTAACATGACTCGGTTTGATGCTTTTAATATTCATTTATAAGTAATGAGAAGTCAAGCAAAATGACTCCTTCTATTAGCTAACTAAAAAGATTACATTTGCAAGCTTTTGAAGGCAGCTCAGGCCCCATCTTCAGGCAGGATGATTTAAATGTAGACACAAATGCCCCCAGCAAATTAATTCTATTCGTAAATATTTTCTTAGGGTTTTTACAGATTGTGAAACGTCTAGTTGCCTCTTAGAATAATAATAATTTAGACATGAGTATCACCCATTTTATTATTTCTGTTGTTAATTAAACCATATCGAATCATTATTTGAAATGTTTTGATCTGCATTTGTCCTTTAATGCTCAGTTAAAAAGCTTTCAGCAAGCTAAATAACAATAGCAATTTAAAATTTATTGACATTCTAACAACATCAGACCTAGACATGCACCTGATTTCAGAAACAACTAAAACTTGCATGCGAAGCAAACCTTAGGTAAAACACTAAGTTAAAACAGCAATGACATTTATTTTTATTACACATTTTCATACAAAAAATGAAGCTCAAAGTGCTTTACAAAATGTAAAACAAAAAGTTGTACAAAAAAAATTAAAATAGATCCAAAAGTAATTGCTGAGAATAAATCAAAACGCACTAACATAACCAATATAAAAGTAGTTGGAAAAAACTAGAGTCCTTAATTCTAGATTTATTTTTAAATGTATAATGATAAGTCCAATGCTATGGCCAGATGGCTTTGCAGGGAAAAACAAACAAACAAAAAAAAACCTTCTGGGACAATCTACAGGGATTTCAAGGAAAAAGACTGCCCAGCTCCAAGTGGGCATTCTAGCTAACATAAATGTGCTTAAGTTATTTCTTATAGTTTTAAAATGTTGTTGTTAAAACCAGATTCACCATGGTGCAATAATACCACACTATCTTAAATTAAAACACCAAAAATAACAGCATAAATGGAGAAAAGCAATATTAGAAATGTAGTCTTAAATTTATTCTGCATCGATTGGAAGCTTTAAAGAGCCTAAGAAATGTCTCTAAAAGAGGTATGTGACAATGTGGGTTCGCTCCACGCTCGCTCTCTCGCACCGGCTATCTTCTCCCTCCTTCCTGCCTTCTTCTCCAGCAACTTCCATTTGTCTTTCCTTCTCTCTTTCTTCATCCCCCTGCTAGCTGCCTCGCGTTTCTATTTATTACAGGGACATGGATCAAATGTGGCAATTAGCAGCTCCCGGGAACAATTACAGATGTGGACCTGTGCACTTAAGCGAGGTTCACCTGCATCACGAATTCACCCGGGAACTGCTTCCGACCACTAATACCAACGCCCCCCCTCTCTAAGTCACGAGTTTGGCGAATAAAGTGGCCTTTTTGACGTGAGCTGTGGACCTGCTACACCACAAGGTACTCTAACTGCTATTATAGATCAATAAAGGAAAAAACATCAAATCAAAGGTTTTATTTAGTGCAACTGCTAATCTGACAAATAATGAATTCAAACAGACTAAAATAATTCCAGTAATACAAGCAGCAGTTAGTTTACAGATTTCTTTAAACAGTAAGGTAAATAATATAATATTGCATATTGAGCAGTCAGCTTCCAGGCCTAGTAACAACAGATCAAAACCCAATCTAGTCTATCCTAGTCTAATTCAGGGTAACAGGGTTCAGAGATTATCCCTGCTCCATTGGGCACAAGACAGAAAACCAACTGTAACTCTGGACAGGAAGCAAGCTTCATCACTGGACAAATCTGTTTTGATTAATTTAAGTAAATTAGAAGAGTCTGACATTTTTTTTATTTTAAAGGGACAGGAGTCTGCCAGCTGCACTCCAGAATTGCTGATGTTAGGTCAATGAGGTAAGGAAATCAGCAAGCTATGCTTTAAGACTGTTTCATTACATACTGTATTTTTCTCATGACTGGGTATAGGCAGTAGAAGCTGCACACAAGAGAAATGATAATGTACAGGATCAGGTACATCCCTTTGGCAAGACCACCCTGGCCAAACATCCAAATTAAGTCTGAAATGGGCTGGAGGCACTCACATATAAAAAATATTAAGTTTGAAACTTAAAGACATGACTGTTAGGCTAGACGATCTGAAAATTAAACAAGCTTAACACGAAGATAAGAATATCAGTTGAAACCAGTTCTTCTTTTAAGGGCTGCAAATAAATATAACTTTTGAATCAAGCTTTTTTTATTTTTGCTTTTTACTTTTCTCTCTATTATAAAAAAAAAAATCTTTGGGAGGGAGATTAGGGAGACGAGACGTGATCTTCTCGGAAGACAATTTGAAGTCTGTACAGGCTTTGAAATGATCGGGCTGCCCGACAAGCATAACAGGCAGCTCGCCAGAAGCAACAAGCCAGCAGATGATCCGACCGCTTCTCTTTAGCGTGTGTTCAGCACCCCTCTTTCACAACACTAGCAGCAGAGACATGAAGTGGCAAAAGGACAACTGCTGTACAGGCTTTAAAATGATTGACGGGCAGCGCGACAGAATCAGCAGAAAGACAACAGATGATGCAACGGCATCTCCTTAGCATGCGTTCAGCCGCTATGCCGCCAACCCCCCCCCCCCAAACCCACCACAACGCGAGCAGCGTTATACGATTTAACCACACCCGGAAATGGAAATAAAGGACGAGTATTGTTTTTAACAAAGTCACGTGAGACATCATTTAAAACAAGTCCACGGACATCTAACCTAGCAGCTGTTGGATTGCTTTTGGCAGATACACTTCGTGTGCTCCCAGCTCTTAAAAAAAAGACAAGTGACAAGCAAAACACGCAGCTTGCCAGCAGCAGAAAGCCAGCAGATGATCGGACCGCTTCTCCTTAGCGTGTGTTCAGCCACCCTATGACCCCCCATCCCCACCGCCACCCCCCTCCCTTCACAATGTGAGCGGCAGAGACACGAAGTGGCAAAAGAACAGCCGCTGTATAGGCTTTGAAATGATTGGCAGCGAGATCAGGCAGCTCGCCAGCAATAGAAAGACAGCAGATGATCCAATGGCATCTCCTTAGTGTGCATTCAGCCGCACACCCTTCACAACCCGACCAGCGTTATACACTGTGAGAAAATTACTAAAATTACTAAACAAAAACCCAAAGAGATTGGACACTTTAGAAATCAATATGAAGACTGAAATTAAAGTCTAAATCTGTTTTATCACTGCTGAACTATTGTAAGATTATTATTTTCTTTATAACTTATACTTTAACTATATTAAAGATAATAGTTTAAACAAGCAAAAAGTTTAAGATTCATGTTGATATGATCTGTAGGTATCAGTTTATCTTTGTATTTTATTTTGTACTTTAATAAATAAGGTAAAACATTTAATATTAACTTGGTCTGGCTTCTTATATTTTTCTGGTCTCAAAGGTTAAGCGGGGGAATGGACTACAACAGGTATACCAAACCTGTTAAAGCTTCACAACAGGTGCAGGACCCAGATATCTGGAACTGCAAGATGAATGTTAAGGGCCCTGAGGTCACCACTAACTCCATATCTCTTACGTCCTAGCCTGGGAAAGAGAAAAGGATAACTGGGGGTCCTTGTAGGCCCAGCTCTAGACAACAGTCCAAGGAGAAAGAACAGCCAGTCTCCCAAAACTGAAAACCATGGGTGGGCCTGGCTCATATTTTAGCAAGCATAAAGAAAGTGGTTTATGGAGTTCTAATACTGCCTCTTGGAGGAAGAGTATCTGTCCACCAATACCAATTTACTCTGTGCTGGGATGAAATATTCAAAACATTAGAAGCCAATGGTGATGCCCCAATTGCATTTCCCATTCCACTCTCATTTCACACTCTGGAGACTTTAATAAACCCATTAAATGTTCTGTCAGCTTTGTAAGTTTTTTGTTGTGAAAAAAATTCAGCATTATGAATGATGGCTTTTTTTGTTGTGTCTTTAAGTGGAATATATGCAGCATGTCACATTTTTAAACACCACCCCCGCCATGGTGATGTGAAATAGTGTCATAGAATAGAAAGGATTTTACTGGTGTGCTACAGAAAAAAAAACACATGTTCAAAGAGTGAACAAGGCTATAGAGAAGAATATTTCTTGTCTTCCACCCCAAAAAACCTTTTTAGGGAGTTGCTTTGTAGTTGTGAAATCACATGCAAATTAATTTTAAAATCAATTTCACAAAAATGGGTCTGAAATGAAACTCGTCTTTTTCTTTCATCACAAGATACGGACGCCTAGATTTTATAACTAACCCAGAACTGGCCAAGAGCTGCAAAAGCATTTTTCTTGTGCCTCTGCATGAACTACTCTGTCAATAATGGAAGAAAAAGGCTATCGCTATGGATATGAGAGATGCAAGAATTTTAACCATATACAGAAACAAGGGCGAAATCAGAGACTGTAACAACTGCTGAAAGCATTTCCCTTGTTAGTAGCATTTCTCTGGTCAGTATCAACCTCACTGAATGTGTGACACGGGTCAGAATCCAGAAAATCCAGAATGAGTCACAGTGAGTGGCTTTTGAGCTAGAAGATGGACAAGACATTCGTTCTGCGATAGTTCACTATGTTTCACTACATTTATTGATCTTATTGAGGCTTTATACTTAATTAACTAAAATGGCCTCTTTAAGCTATTAGAAAAAATGGTTGTTCTCCAAAGATGCCTGGTATGATTTCATTCTATCATAAGAACATAAAAAGAAGGACGAGTATGATGGGAGTATTTCAAGTGATTTTGAGATATGCAGTGGAGCTAAGCAGAGTTGTATAGTTTCACTCACCTTGTTGGGATATTCTTTTATTTGCTCCTATATCTTGTATTTTGGCCATTAAGTGAATAATTAAAACAACAGAAGAAATCAAACAGAAACGTCACTCAGACCATCACAGCTTTCCAGTCCTATCCACTTAATTCCTCCAAAATAACATCAAGTCCAGCTTTAAAGGTCCTTAAAGTCCTATGGTATACCATTATACTTGGTAATGTATTCCACGTATCTATGGTTATCTGTGTGAAGAAAAACTTCCTCTTGGTTGTTTTACCTTTAACAAGAAAGAATTTCATTGTACAGGAAAACAAGTTTCCTTACTATGCACATGACAATAAACTTTGAACTTGAACTTTCCAATAGTTTCCCAGCATTCTTGTTGAACTCATTTTAAAGTAAGTCACACTTTACTGCACTAATTCCCTTCATAATTTTAAACACTTTAATCATGTCAAGTCTTAATCTTTTTGTGCTTAGACTGAAAATAATCAATTTTAATCTTTCTCAATAACTTATCTACTGCAGTCCTGGAATGAACTTAGTCACTCTCCTTACTTTTCTAGTGCTTCTATGTCTGTTTGTAACCTGGAGACCAAAACTGTAAACAGTACTCCAGATGAGGCCTCACCAGTTCATTCTAAAGCTTGATAATATCTTCGTTGGGCTTGTACTCTACACATCATGCTATATAACCTAACATTCTGTTAACCTTCTTAATAGCATCTGAGCACTGTCTGGAAGCTGATAGAGAAAAGTCTGCTACAACTCTTAAATCCTTCTCACAGGGTATACTTTTAATTTGCAGACCTCCCATTGTTTATTCATATCTAATCATTTTATTTCCTACATGTAATACTTTACACTTACTTACATTTAATTTGTTTTGCCGCAAGTCTGCTCAAGCCTTTATGCTGTCCAAGTCGTTCTGTAATAATTCAATAGATACTAGATTATCTACCAATCCACATAAGCTTGGTATCATCTGCAAACTTAACCAGACTGTTATTTCTATTCCTATATTCAAATCATTTATATATATTAAAAAAGCAGCTGCCATATCACTGAACCCTGCGGCACACCATCCTCAGCTCAATTCTGATTAAGATTCCTCACACCGTAGCCTTCTGCTGTCTCTGTCTGAACCAATTCTGCAACCATCTACATACTACACCCTAAACTCCCACTTATTTTCGTTTGATACCCAACATCAAACATGACCTTACCAAATTCTTTCTGAAAGTAAAGGTAAATAATATAATTTGCACAACCCTGATCATATCATTGTGTTGCTTCTTCACAGAATTCCAGCATGTTAGTAAAACATGACATCCATTGTCTGAACCCATGGTGACTGTTCAGTAAAACTCCTGTTCTTGCAATATGTTACTCAATCTCTTCCTTAATAATTCCTTCCATTAATTTACCTGTGATGTACATTAAGCTTACTTACTAAACATATGCGTGAAGGGTTTTTATATGTACTTATTAACTTCCTTAAGCACAAGAGGATAAATACTATGGCTTGGTATTGGCACAGATGTCCCGATACAGCCAGATTTTGATTCACAATGCCCCGATTTGATTTGATATCGATTTTATCTTGACTGAATTAGCATGCACTGATATATTTGAAGTGCTGGCATTTTTTAGAGATTACTTAGCCATGCATAGATAACATTAATATAAGGTGACAAATTTCAGTAACACTTTATTTGAAGGGTGTCTACATAGTGACTTTATAACATATGCATAAGCATAAAATGGCATTTAAGAAGAAATTCTTGATTAGTGATGAACAGTTACTATCAGTATTTGCAAGATGTAGAAGAAAATACCATTGCTGTTTTTTTATTCAAAATTCACCATATTTTAACTAACATATGTAGTGCTACATCAGAGTCCACACATATTATGGGGTGCTCTTTGTTTTAATAGAATGCAATGGCATCTAATTTATAAAACATCTATATCATCTTGTGAATGATATTAATATAAAATAATCAAATATTGCTTATTAAATAATGAATGTTATTCAGTAACCTATTGATGTATTATGAATCTCCATGTAGATACCCTTCAACTAAACTTTTAGCCATGTTTATGCCCCTGAATTAGTTGAAATTAAAGATACAGCAGGAAACCTCATGTTGTTCTACAATTCTACTTATCATCAGTAGCTCACTTGTAGCAGTCACTTTAACATGTCTCGAAAATGTGTCCTCACAGTTCCTCCTAAGAGATAAAGGAAGCATTTTAAAATGAGGATCTAGAGCTGATGCTTGAATGATGCTGGATGAATGGAACATAAAAGTAAAGGAACAAGCCATCGTGACTAATAACACCACAAATAAGATCTGTGCGGTACAGCTTGTGGTGTCCTTGGCTGCTTTGCATAAACACTCTCTTTGGTATTGCAGGCTGCTCTGAAAATTTCAACCATTACCCACTTGCTTTGTTGGGTGATGCATGTTTAAAACTTTTTTTCACCATAGCAGTAGAGCTAGCCACATGCTTAAAGAGAAGCAATGTTTATTGGTCTTGCCAATACACAAAATTGGGATTGATGCAGTCATGCGATGGAACAGCACACTGGAAATGCTAGAAAGGTTTTTGGAACAATAGCCAGTCATCTTAGAAGCTCTGCATATAAGCAGCAAGGTTGCTCCTGGTGTGTCTGGTATGCATCTGAAACACATCTGCTACAGGTGCCAAGTCATATGTGATTATCACACAGGAATCTGCTGCCCTGCATGTTCATCTGTCGGAGGTTAGGGCTACTCTCTTCTCTGGCCTGAGAGACGTGGCAATACTTTGCTTAAGATCTTCATAAAGCTTGGGTACAATAACTTCACTTGTCTGCTTTCTGTTTGGTATAGCATACCACAGTTCAAAAACCTGTATCATTTGTCAAAAGCCCTTATTTTCAACAATTGTATAGGGTCTCATATGTTTACAAATATAAACTGGTATAGATTGTTATTTTTTGAGCACAAGCAGAATTGGATGGAAGCTTGGAGCTATCTGCCAACTCTAGTGAAAATTTAGGCTCTCCTTGTTTGGATGTCAACTGAGATTACATTTATGGTTGACTTTGGGATAAATGATTTATTAATTTGTTGTGTTACAACAGTACTTAACTTTCAGTTGCACAGCTTACATATGGCTTTGATTTTACCCAGTTATTCTTTACTGATGCACCATTTGAATCTGTACTAAGTCCACATATCTGATTTAAGTGTTAAAAGCACTTTTGAGATAGTAAAGTACTTTTTCCACAGAAAGCCTTAACAGGCGCATTAGTGACATCTACTGGACTGGATGCCAAAAATGAAGATAAGCAAAAATCTTTGTATATTAATTGAGCACAACAGAGATTTACAAGATCGATCTTAAGCCATTAAGATTCGATATTGAATCATTTAAATGAAAAATAACGATCAATCAGGAAAATTAATATTTTTACCCAGGCCTAAAAAATATTATTTGGTGATTTGTTTGATTTCAACCTATTTAATCTGTGCAGTACTTCTCGCTCTATAATTTCCAAATCCCTCAGTAACTCCTTAGTCCCTGTTACTGTTGGGAGGTTCCCCACTTCCTCACATGTAAAGACTTCAGAAAAATGCATGAGGTTCAATCACTTTTACACCCTAAAGTAAGTTAATACCTCTCCTTTTAATCCTACAATTAGGATAACCTTCGGGATCCCTTTTACTTCACATGGTAAACTCAACTATATTATCATTAATACACTTTATTTTCTTTCACTCACAATGCCTCTGCAAATCATAAAATGTTTGTGGCAATGTTATGTGGATCTTGTAACACTCACCTGTTACCCCTGCACTGAAAACGTATTGTAACCTGTATTTAAATAAGAGTTGCGCAGGTACTGCTAGGTCTATTTTTTTTTTTGTTTTGTTATGCTGCTGGTGTTTGCTCTTGCTGTGCGTCTGCTACTCCATAACAGTAAAGTATAAAGAGCGTGTACAATCATACATCTACAACACCCAGAATCGTTAACCAAAGTTTGAATATATTTGAATACTTACTTATTTTTGAATGGAATATTGTATTATTTTTGGCTAATTTAACAGCCCTAGTCTATACCATATTTCTAAAATAAGGCCTCTTTCCCTATTGCTTTCCAGATGAATCCTGATGTCCTCACTAAGATATGAATCGTCATCCACCTGAAGAAGAATTGCATTTAAATTCTGTTTTACATAAATAACACCCCCACCCCTTTCTGCTCTGTTTATTCTTCCCAAAATATTTATGCATCTTTGTTATGTTATACGCATTCTTATGCTATACTAATCCTCATCCTTGACATTTAGCCAGCTCACTATTATTTTTTTTCATATACATTGTTAATCCCCGAAAGGAAATTGTCTTTCGCATGATCTTTGGGAGTCAGAGCGCAGGATCACCCATAGCTATAATATCATCATTATTCTCAGCTACATACAACTCCAACTCACTTGTTTTATTGAAGGTATTTCAAACATTAAGGCAAGCTTTTTTAATTGGTTACTTATTTTACATTTACACTTAAACTCATGTTGCGATTGGCTGGAGCCCTGCCCAGGGATTTGTTCCTGCCTTGCACCCTGTGCTGGCTGGGACTGGCTCCAGCAGACCCCCGTGACCCTGTGTTAGGATATAGCGGGTTGGACAATGACTGACTGACTGACTGACTTAAACTTTGGGTTAGAACTCAAGTTATTATGCATATTTGTTTTTTACAATATTTTTGTCCCCTTATGTATAGTTCTAAACCTGGCCTGACCTAAACTCCCAAACCATCCTGGACTCCAGCCACCCAACCTACTCAAACGCCTCCCAAGATAATGGTGCCCCTTCAAATTTAACACATCATGATGGAACAGGTCTCATTTGTTCCAAGAGGAGTCCCAATGCCCCATAAATGTATACCTTTCTATCCTACACCAAGATTTCAGCCATGCATTAAGCCTTCTTATCTCTTTAGTCTTATCTGGACTGGCACATACACTGGCAGGACTTCGGAGAAAACTGCCTTAACAGTTCAGCTCCTCAGCCTGGAACCTAACTCTTTAAATCTGGACTGCAGAACTGACAGCACTCTTTAAATTGTGATTGCAGAGCTGACAGCCTGTCCTTATGTATGTAATTTCAACAAGGACAATGACAACCAGATCCACCCTTGCTCCAGCCAGGAGCATATCTACCCTTCCAGCAAAACCACCTACCTGTGCACCTGGAAGGTAACACTACCCGTAATACTCTGTCAGTGGAGCAAACCTGCACTTCAATCCCCTTATTAACTGATTCCCCTATTATCACAATCTCTCTCCTTCTGGGGTTGGCTTTGAGGTGGCCCACTGGGGCTCCACGTGCCTGCCTACCACCTCAGAGTTTTCAGAGATACCATCCAGCTCTGCAAGGACAGTCAGAATTTTGGGGTAGATAACCCTTGGACAGTGTACACCCTTTGCCTTGAGAGTGTGACCCACCTGTCTCTACCAGTCTGGTCTGGAGCCTACTCCCATGAGACCTTAGGGGTGCCCAGTACCACTTTAAAGGACAACTAGGCCAGTTCCACTAATTTTCTATTACAATTCAGGCTAGCCAACTTCTCCTGCAGTTAAGTGACCCTGAGCTCAAAGTGCTGGATCAGTTTTCCTTCAGACGTAGCCATTCAAGGAAGACTGGCTCCTTCCAAAAAAACATTCATCAGGAGTTGCATTGCTCTGGCCTCATTACTAAAATTTGGCATTGGATTACTAAAACTGCTCAACCTTTTTATTAATTTGAAATGATTAATCTTAAATGATTAAATTAAAAAAAATAATAGCTTAAAGAACTACCACTGTTATGTTACTACTTCATGCCCCATAGGATCCCAAGTAATTCTCTCACTTTATTGCTAGATGCTTGTTGTAAGAGCCAATCTTAGAAGGTTAAAGCTTTGAGTTAAACTTATATTAATGTTTGCTTAATTTGAATATAATATAAATTTCTTTCATAGTCATAGACAATGGTATAGTCTTTCCCCCTATAAGTTGGTAAGAGATAAAATGTTCTTGCTATAACTGAGATACAGTGTGATAATTGAGTCAGTTGTTGTTTAGAACAGGTCCCAGTACACAGGGACTTGATAGACCCATTTTGAACTTAGAAATGGGGTAGACATACAGTTTTCTGACCGTTATCATTTAGAAATGGTTCAGAAACGTTGTCATTTTGAAATTGTTTAGAAACATTTGAAGTGATTTGTAACAATCTGAAATGTAACAAGATTTAAGCTTTGAACAGAACTTTTCTTAACAAGAATTTTTCTTTTTTTTTTTTTGCTATTTAAATTTTTTTTTTGTGTGTGAACTGTTTTACTTTGAATTTTAACTGAAACCTTTAAAAATGACGATATTTTGTCTGTGGAATAATTTCAGGCTTTTATTAAATCCCATTTTTTAAGTTAGAGCTGCTGAACTTTGGTAATTTTGGAAAAATGCAGCTACGTTTTCGTCAGAAAACTAGCCATCTGAAGGTGTTGAACTTGAACTGGAATCTACCATCTGAGGACAGAGGTCTCTTGTGCTCCAGAAACTGACAACAAAAGAAAAAGAACTGAGTTATTCAGAGGTACTGTGCTCTTATCTTCTATCTCTGCATGATCGTAAATGAAAGCAAGGTCGCCATACCTGAACTTGAGAAGATTTAAGAGACTGTGATATTATAAAAGACATTGTGGATGATTGCTTGTGCTTTTAAGGAAGTAATCTGTTTGGTTGGAGTGTCCCGATTGTAACGAAGTTGCTGTCAGGAAACGGGTCGCCAGTTACTCGAGCTGCTAACATGACAATGTCTAAGCATGGCTCAAGTGAAGTCGGGAGTGATCTGAGTACGGACTCAGAGCCAGAGAATGTAATTGGAGATCTTAAAGGTCACATAAGTCGGAGGAAAGATCAGCTTTCTGAGCTTATGGCTGAAATCGAAAGCCTTAAAGACACTCCAGGAAATCACATAGAAATAGCACAAAAGCTTGGAATCTTTTGTGAGATGCACAGTCAGATTGAGGAGTTGAATAAAAGTCTATTATCAGTGCTAAGTAAAGATGGCGCAATTAAAAAACAGAAAACGACATTCGCAGAAAGCTCTAAGAAATGGAACAAATTTATTGACGCTACAGCGACATGGCTGAAAGATACAAATAGCCTGTTAACACGCTCATCTGACAAACAGCTAGTTAATCAAATCAAAGAGATGCAATTGCAAGAACAGGATCGCACAAAATCAAAAGTACGACAAGCTTCTCCTCAGTTAAAACATGCCCTCAAAAAGAAATGCGGCTTATCATCACAGCAAACCGCTACAGCATCAACATCTTCTTCAGCAGTATTGGTTGAACAATTGACACTCAATAGAATCCTACAAGGGTTGGATGAATTAGAGTCTGAAAGGCAGGTAGAATCAGTAACTACCATAGGGACCCATTCACAGTCTTACAGACACAATCCTATTGATGTGTTATTTCAGAACCTAGCTGAATATCAAAAACATCAAGCCGAATGTCAGTAAGCAATCACTGAAATGGCTAAATCGCTAGACAAATAAAAGATAACACCTGCTCCATCACCTCCTGCGTCGTGGGGCGAGGTACCACATAGACAAGTCCCTTTATTTTCAGGTAACCCACTGGCTTATGCAAACTTCATCAGAGCCTTTGATCATGCTGTAGGTGAATTATTAGTAGACCCATAACATAAATTAGATTACCTGATTCAATATACAAGAGGCCCAGCTCAAGAAATGATAAATGGTTGTGAACGATTGCCACTGGATCAAGGTTATGAAAGAGCTAGAAAGCAGCTTAAAGTTACTATGGCAACCAAGTGTTTGTA
Organism: Polypterus bichir lapradei; assembly: GCA_026402145.1. Taxonomy (NCBI): domain Eukaryota; kingdom Metazoa; phylum Chordata; class Cladistia; order Polypteriformes; family Polypteridae; genus Polypterus; species Polypterus bichir. Next base: position 38,630,569 of record JANRMT010061414.1, on the reverse strand, counting down.
GTAGATGCGTACATAAGTAAGGCACTGAAGTGGCCTCAAATAAAACAAAATGATGGAGAGGCCTTGAGAGACTATGCAACCTTTCTTGATAACTGTATGGACTCTATGACCAAAGCAAGAAATTGAGTGGCATTTAATAGCAATGAAAACATCCATACTATACTCTCAAAGCTCCCATCTTCGTTACAAGATAAGTGGGGAAACTTAGCTTATGAAATTAAAGAAAGAGAGGACAGAGAGACTGATATTCGCGATTTAACTACCTTTTTACAAAAACAGGCTAAGATATTTATGCATCCTATTTATGAGATTTGCAATGGGTGTGACGAGGATGGATAGGATTAGAAATGAGGACATTAGAGGGTCAGCCTCAAGTTGGACAGTTGGGAGACAAATTCAGAGAGGCGAGATTGCATTTGTTTGGACATGTGCAGAGGAGAGATGCTGAGTATATTGGTAGAAGGATGCTAAGGATAGAGCTGCCAGGCAAGAGGAAAGGAGGAAGGCCTAAGAGAAGGTTTATGAATGTGGTGAGAGAGGGCACACAGGTGATGGGTGTAACAGAACAAGATGCAAAGGACAGAAAGATATGGAAGAAGATTATCTGCTGTGGCAACCCCTAACTGGAGCAGCCGAAAGAAGAAGATTTATGGAAAAGTTTCAAGAGACAGCAAAGAGAAAAAGGAAAAGTCCGACAACATTAGGTCTCCTCTTAAGTATGGTCAGAGATCAGAAGGTATTTTTGCTACAAGTATTTCTGATGCTGCTGAAAAAGGGACTCAAGAAACCTCGGTCAAAAAGATTGTTAACGATACCTGTGCATTTAAAAAGCCTTGTGTATTCTGCAATGGCCAGCATAACCTTACTGAGTGTGGTAAAATCAAAGAACTGTCATACAAAGAAAGAAATGACTTTTTAAAATCTAAAGGTTTATGCTTTTGCTGTCTCAAACAGGGGCACCTTGGTAAAAATTGTCAAGAAAGAATGAAGTGTCAGACATGTTCTTATCAGCACCCAGATACCCTGCACATCAAAAAAAAAAAAGAGTGAAGCAACATCTAAAGCTACAGCCAGTGTGGCAGCATCTACTGAAAAGGAAACAGAGTCTAGAATTTGTGCCTTTACTGGGGCCGGTGAAGATTGTGCACTGCAAGTGGTTCCTGTTAAGGTAAAATCTAAGATGAGTGAAAGGTATGTAAAAACATATGCTTTTATAGATCTCAGCAGTACAGTAACAATTTTCATTGAAAAACTCCAGAGACAATTAAACCTTCAAGGGTAAAGAACACAAGTATTTCTCAGAATGATGAGTAATTACGATGATGATTCAAAAATGCTAACCCAATGTTCTGTCTTATCAGATTTACAAGTCTGTGGTCTCAATGATGATGAATATATTAATTTGCCAAAAGTCTTTAGACATGTCTTCATTCCAGTCGCAAATCATACCTAGCCAAGGAGGTGGACCTCATGCTATGAAGACTGTACTTGGATGGGTGGTTGGTGGACCATGCAAAGAGATAGATGACCTCGCAAAACAAAGTGGTAAGCTGCCCAAACATTCAATCAAATGTGTGTCAATAACAGAGATTGAAGATATGTTGCTGCAACAGTATTACACAGATTTTCCAGAGCGAAGCTGTGAAGAAAAAGAGGAGATGTCACAGGAGGTTCATGCACATAGCCTCAGAATCTGCGAGACTGGTAGGTGGCCACTATTGTTTACATTTGCCTTTGAAGAATGAAACACATAAAATGCCGAACAATCGCTGTATTGCTGAACGGCGTACTATTGGGCTCAAGAGAAAACTAAGCAAAAATTCAGGTTTCCACGAAGAGTATAAAGCCTTCATGAAAGACTTTATTGACAAGGGTTATGCTGTCAAGGTACCCAAAGAAAGAATGGATTGCAACGAAGGCAGGGTGTGGTACATCCCACATCATGGTGTGTATCATCCAAAGAAAAATAAGATTCAAGTGGTCTTTGATTGCACTGCCACCTACCAGGGGACTTCACTTAATGAACAATTATTAAAAGGCCCTGATCTAACTAACACCCTCATTGGCGTCCTTACAAGATTCAGAAAGGAACCAGTAGCAGTAATGGTAGATATTAAGTCAATGTTCTACCAAGTTAAGGTACTAGATAAAGGCAGTGATCTTTTATGCTTTTTATGGTGACCTGAAGGTAATGTAAGTAAAAACCTAGAAGAATTCAAAATGACAGTACATCTTTTTGGTGCTACTTCTTCACCCAATTGTGCTTCTTATGCTTTTGTGTAGAACAGCTGAAGATGCCAGATATACATTTCCTAAAGAAGCTGTTAACACCGTTCTCAATGAGTTCTATGTGGATGACTGTTTAAAGTTGGTGGCAAAAGAAGAACAAGCAATAAAGCTGGCAAAGGATTTCCAAGCTCTATTCCTCAAAGGGGGATTTCATTTGACTAACTTGGTGAGTATCAACAGATCAGTTTTATTGTCTATTCCTGAAGAAGACAGAGTTCATGAACAAAAGGACTTAGATTTGAGCCACAGTCTCCTTCCCACAGAGCGTGCCCTGGGCGTCCAGTGGTGCACAGAAATGGACAGTTTCAAATTTCAGATTAAGTTACAAAACAAGCCTGCTACAAGGCGAGTTATTCTGTCTGTTGTTAGCTTAGTATATGATCCACTTGGTTTTCTAGCACCCGCCTTACTGCCAGCAAAGCTTATTCTAAGAGACATATGCAAAGAGAAATTTCGGTGGGATGAAAAAGTAGAGGTCAAACACATTCAGAAATAGAAAAAATGGATGGATGATTTACAGCTACTTACAAACTATGAAGTGAAAAGATGCCTCAAACCAACCGGGTTTGGAACCATAAAGACAGCACAAATGCACCATTTTGCAGATGCCAGTGAATACGGATATGGCACTGTCACTTACCTTGTCTTAACCAATAAAGAGGACAAAAAGCATTGTTCATTCCTGATGGGCAAGTCAAGAGTTGCACCATGGAAGCATGTCACGATTCCTAGATTGGAGTTGATAGCAGCCGTTGTGGCAGTTAAAATGGACAAAATGCTAAAAGATGAGCTTCAAATGCCCTTACAAGAATCTACATTTTGGACTGACAGTACCACAGTGCTAAAATACATTTCAAATGAAAGCACTTGATTCAAGACCTTTGTTGCCAACAGAATCTCCGTGATAAGAGATCATTCACAACCTTCACAATGGAGGTATGTCACATCTGCCCTTACTCTGGCTGATCAAGCAGCCAGAGGGCTAAGCATAGAAAACTTTCTCAAAACAAGGTCCAAGTTTCTTAATGAAGCCCAAACGTGAGTGGCCAAAAAGACCAGGGGCCTCATATATAACGCCGTGCGTAGAACTCACACTATAACATGGCGTAAGCACAAAAGCGGGAATGTACATACCCACAGAAAAATCCAGTTGCAGGAATCTGTGCATATGCAAACTTCCATGTTCTTCCACTAAATAAATCCCAATCAGCGTGAAAAGTAACGCACATACACGCGCCTGCTGTCCTGCCCCAACTCCTCCCAGAATTACGCCTCTTTGAATATGTAAATCAATATTAATAGCCCTTAATCTCAGCGTTCTGTGAAAAGACAATGGAAAAACCACGAGGAAAAATAGAACAATTTCAGCGAAAACCAAGTGGAGGCAAGGAAAAACGTAATATTTGTTGGTTTAAACAGTGGTAACAATCCGTAAACGGAGCGCCAGATCCTTGCTAGCGTAGTGACACCATGTCCTTTAATTAACAATATAGATTATTTAAATAAAGTTAAAGTTTTATCTGTACAATAAACATATTTTGCTGCATTGCATCTTAAAAATGCTATTGTCATCATACGTAAATACGCGCTTTATAAAGTGGCTCAGGTTGTGAAATATTATAACTGTATCGCAAGTTTACAGTGAGGTAACTGTACTTATAAGTTACAAACAGTTCTACAAGGAGCAGTTGATGGAGTGACTGATTGCATTTAGAGCTCTTGGGATGAAACTGCTTCTGAACCGCGAGGTCTGTACAGTAAAGGTTTTGAAGCGTCTGCTGTGTGAGAACCAGTTCAAATAGGAAGCATGGCTGAGGCAACGTGTGCTTGATGCTGTAAACTGATATTTCTCTTTCCAATCAGCTGCTCCGAGTGGTGCAGTGAGAATAATATGGAAAAAGATGATCCGCTGTGGCAACCCCTAACGGGAGCAGCTGAAAGAAGAAGGTGCAATGAGAGTAACAACGCTAAAGCAGCTATGGTATGTAGAATAGTTTGACCATTCTGTGGACCATTATATTGTTACAGGTTAATTACAATGAAATGCATTAAACTAATAAACAATATGCGGTTAATTTTAGTGTATTTCTCTGAAGAGACCTAAAAATGGCTGTCCACCAATGTTTACCATCCAACCTGACAGAACTGGAGAGGATCTGCAAGGAGGAATGGCAGAGGATCTCCAAATCTAGGTGTGAAAAAATTGTTGCATCTTTCCCAAGAAGACTCATGGCTGTATTAGCTCAAAAGGGTGCTTCTACTAAATACTGAGCAAAAGGTCTGAATACTTAGGACCATGTGATATTTCAGTTTTTCTTTTTTAATAAATCTGCAACAATTTCAAAAATTC
>JANRMT010061414.1:38551315-38615930 GCA_026402145.1 Polypterus bichir lapradei | reverse complement strand
GGTTTTTGTTCAGCGCTCTTCGGAACTGTTGCTTTTTGTCTGTGCACCTCGTCAGTTCACGTGAGCCGCTCGGTGTACATGCATCGAAGTTTCCCAGCTGTGCTGCTGCCATGTCGTGCTATGTCCATGGCTGTATTTAATGTTACCGAAGTCCTGGCACTTAAAACTTTCTCTCGCAGTTTCGCTGAGTTTGTGCCAAACACCACCCTGACCATCTCATCTTCCTCTGCATAAGCACAGTCCTTCACCCGTGAATATTTACCCGTGGCAGTTTGCTATTGGATTGCCGCTGACGGACGGCCTTATATGGGCAGGCACTAAATTACAAACGCCATCGGCAGCCTGTCTATGAACTTAATTTAAAGTTTAGGTTTACATCGTGCTTTGTTTCCGAAGTAGCAGAACTCATGAATATGGTTGTATATGTCACTCGCTCGCTTCTTATTGTTTCGCTGCCTTCTCAATTATATAATGCATGTTTTCTTCAGCGCTTTTTGGGCCTCTTCCTGGTTTTCTACGTACTGCGTGATTACGTGGGAGGCGTGATGATGTCACAGGAAACTCCGCCCCCACGGGTTTCAAGCTCATCTCCATTACAGTAAATGGAGAAAAACAGCTTCCAGTTATGACCATTACGCGTAGAATTTCGAAATGAATCCTGCCAAACTTTTGTAAGGAAGCTGTAAGGAATAAGCCTGCCAAATTTCAGCCTTCTACCTATACGGGAAGTCGGAGAATTAGTGATGAGTCAGTGAGTGAGTGAGTGAGTGAGTGAGTGAGTGAGTGAGTGAGTGAGTGAGTGAGTGAGTGAGTGAGTGCTTTGCCGTTTATTAGTATAGATATATATATAAATACCCGCGCTTCGCAGCAGAGAAGTAGTGTGTTAAAGAAGTTATGAAAAACAATGTAACATGATTGTCAATGTAATTGTTTTGTGACTGTTATGAGTGTTGCTGTCATTAAGGATTTGATTATCATTATTTCTTTCAATCAGGTTCGTATTTGGAGGATGTGTTGTGTTCAAGTTACATTCCGTGTTTGTCAACCGTTGTAAAGATATCAGGTTTCATTTATCGATTCCTTTCTTACTGCATCAATGAACAGCTTGTCTTCCTCTTTATTTGAGACATCACACACTGAATGCACGGGTTTTTTTTTTACACTGTCTTCCTTTAGCTGGACATTGACTTTTTCCACCGTGTGCTTTGTTTCCGCAGTAGCTGCACTTATGAATACGCTTGTATGCGTCACTCGCTTCATATTCTTTTGCTGCCATCTCAATTGTGTAATGCTTTTTTGTTCAGCGCTCTTTGGAGCTCTTGCTTTTTGTCTGCGTACAACGTTCACAGTCAGTTCACATTAGCTGCTCGGACTACATGCATCGAAGGTTCTGAGCTGTGCTTGTGCTATCTCGTACGATGTCCACGGCTTTATTTAATGTTAGCTAAGACTCGGCACTTAAAAGGTTCTCTTGCAGTTTCGCTGAGTTTGTGCCAAACACCACCCTGACCATCTCATCTTTGTTTCCATAAGCACAGTCCTAAATCCGTGAATATTTAGCGGTAGAGTGTTTCTATTGAATTGGCGCTGACGGATGGCCTTGGGCAGGCGTGATGTGAGAGGCGTGATGTTGAGAGACACAACTCCGCCTCACACGGCGACGGAGATGCAGGCTATGGCCGGTATATATGTACATAAGTAGGTTCCAGTTATGACTGTTACGCGTAGAATTTCGAAATGAAACCTGCCTAACTTTTGTAAGTAAGCTGTAAGGAATAAGCCTGCCAAATTTCAGCCTTCTACCTACATGGGAAGTTGGAGAATTAGTGATGAGTGAGTCAGTGAGTGAGTGAGTGAGTAAGTCAGTCAGTTAGTCAGTGAGGCTTTGCCTTTTATTAGTATAGATTTTGAAATATTGGTGAAAGATAAATCCTACGGATGTGCTGGTATGCATCATCAGTGATGTTTCCTGAGTTTATAGGGTGTTTCGGACCCCATAACATCATACACCCTCAACCAAATGACCCATGTTGATCAAAACACGATGTGCATACCAGCAGGATTAAGCACCAGCTCACCACTCTTAATCCACAGCCACCTGGAAACTCTTTCTGTTGCCTCCATTGCAGGGTGTACACTCTGGAGACAGAGTGGCCAGCAAAACTTTTGCAGCCTACTTCCACTGGATGGCATTGTGCTGGCTACCCCTGTCTCCGGCAATCCTCTAGAAGCCCGTGGTACTTGGTCAGCTTTCTCTCAAAAGCCTCCTCTATACGACCTTCCTAGGGCACAGTGAACAGTGTAAGCTGTTTTCAGGCCTCTGATAGATTGACAAGTCTGGTCACAAATAATCTACCATTTTTTGACAGTCCTGTGTGGTGAAAAGTAGACTTCCAGCAGCTCTGAACTGCAGTTTCAGCTGCTCACCTGCCTTGGCGAATGTTATCTTCATCCTGGGGAGACAGTGGGGCCTGCCTATTGTTATGGCCAAAGAGACACTCTCAGAAACTGCCTTCAGCACCTGCTCATGCAGTGACCCTCCCCTACAGCCTTTGGACTGCTGAGGATGTTTTCATGAGTCCATCTCGCAGAGCAGAGAGAACAGGAAGGTGTATCAGACTTGCCTCACAGCTGGTGGTTTGCAGGGCTAGGTAAGATGTCATATACAGCTTGGATTAGAAATTTAATGCACTTGGGCTCTGCTCGAAAGATGTCCACCCAAGTGAGCCTTCATTCCTTTGCACTCTCCCATCTCATCCAACCTCCCTGCTGCTCCATGCCTGCAGTCCTGCTGTTTCTTTCCTCATCCATTGCTGCTCTCATCTCTTCCAGAACAAACAGTCACCTCCTTCTTGCCCTGGACCCTGTTGTACTGAGGAGCTGGAAAGCTTCCCAGTCCTGATCTTCCCAATGCTACTGTCCCCACCACAGCCTTCTGCCACAGCCTTGTGTTAGGCTTCTCCAGCTCCATAGCGGCACTCCATTTCCTGCTGGTCCAGATCTCAATGCCTGCCCCTGAGACTTGGGCATCCTTGGAGTCTCTATACTGCAGTGTTTCTTTAGTACGGAAGACCTTTAAGTCTTCCATGACACTATTGAAAGGAAGCTGCAGAATGTTATTCTTCCCTTACAGAGAAGCAATGGTCAGACTGCATGGTAAGCCAAGCCACCTCTGGAGAAATCCACTGATTCTCCACTCCATTGTCTCTGCTGATTATCATAAACCAGCCAAGGCCAGAGGATCTGAGGCAGGATGCCATATTGGTATACCCAGGCCTTGAATTTCCCAGGCAGTCCAGACCTGTCCTTTTTGCTGAGCCAGGTCTCCAGTTCTTTGATGGATGCTTCGATGGATATCACATCTCTGAGGCTGTGGTCAATAATTTTCTCCAAACTTTTGACTGGCGTTTGTTTGATAGATGGAATATTGGTGCCATCCAAGTGGAACATGCCTGAAACTCTGCCTGTCTTCAAAAAAGTGACCTAGACTTAGCAGGCTTAAAGCTCATCTTTGCCCACTTGATGAGTCTCTCCATCCCTTGGAGTATCCATCTGGTGCAAAGAATGTGGTGACTGTAAGGTCATCAATATAGGCTCTGTTGGGGGGCTGTCACACGTCAGACCTGGTTGATGGGCCTCTGTACTCCACCCCTGCAGCTTTTACTACCATGTTTATGGCTAGGGCAAAAAAGATGACTGATAGAGTACACCCAGTGATATTACCCTGCTCCAGTTGGTGCCAACTTGATGTCATTAACCCAGAAGTGACTCTCAATCTCAAATCTTTATAGTAATGCAAGATGTGGTCCTTGATCTTACTGGCGACATGGTGCTAGTTTAGTGCAGACTCAACCAACTTATGTGGTATTGACCCATATGCAATGTCTTGGTCTAGCCACAACACAACCAAATATCCTTTCCCTCTGCATGTCTCCCTGATAAGCTAGGTGACTATACGTACAGTGGAACCTCGGTTCACGAACAACTCGGTTCACGACCAAAAAGTTCGCCAAACTTTTGCCTCGGTTCACAACCACACACTCGGTATACGAACAAGCCAGTTTCCCTTTCAGTTTGTGCGCGCCGATGATTTCTGCACGTGTTGCATTGTTCTCGGTCAGACTGCCTGCCTGCTGCAGAGAGAGAGAGAGAGCGAGCGAGCCACGTGCCTGCTGGGGAGGGGGAGATTGCTGTACATGTTTGCCTGCCTGTCTGCCTGCCTGTGCCGGGGGGTGGAGTTGGGGTTGGTTCGCATGCACGTACTGCGAAGGGGGGGTGGGGTACAGCTGAGAGAGAGAGAGAGAGAGAGAGAGCCGCTCCCTGTTCATTGTTCTCAGTCAGACGTGCGTGCTTTACCTGCACTCTCTTTGTGCTCTACAGTACAGTATTTCGTGTGCTTTTGCAGTTAACTATGGCTTCTAAGCAAGTGAAGGGTGGTGAGAAGAAAGTTTTGAAGAAAATTGAAATCAAAGTAAAGAAAGAAATTATTGAAAAGTTTGAGCGTGGCGTTCGTGTTACTGATCTTGCCGCTGAGTACAAGAAGTCAAAATCTACGATTTTGACTATTCTAAAGCAGAAATAATCTATTAAAGCAGCTGATATTGCAAAAGGAGTTACAGCGTTAACCAGGCAGAGGCTTCAAGTGCTGGAAGAGGTGGAAAAACTGTTTACCAGTTTACTCATTTACCAATTTGAGAACCCTCGTGCTTTCAAGCAGCACAATGTAAACAAAGCCAGACTGCCAGTAATATGGAGGGCAAACACGAAGGGTTGGGTTACAAGGACTTTGTTTTTGGAATGGCTGCATGAGGCTTTCGCTCTCACCAGCTAAACAGCTAAAAATACCAGAAACCCAAGAAATCACAAGAGAGAAAACACCTGAAGGAAAACATCCCTCCATTGCGGAGCCAGGCTCTCGCTCCTGTCCACCCAGTTCCTCCTCACTTCATGCCAGAACTCGACTCATGCAAGGTTAGTTTTCTTGGTGGTATTTGTATTACGGATTTTTCAAAAGTTAATTTTTCAGTGCGTAGCGTGAATTGTTGCAATGTTACTTTTCTCTTTTTTCAAATGTTCGCTTTTTTCCCTGTGCTTAAAACTCATTAAAGTGTTTACAGATGGAGTTGTTCATAGCATTATTAGTTGCAATGTTACTTTTCTCTTTTTTCAAATGTTCCTTTTTTTCCGCTGTGCTTAAAACTCATTTTAAAAAAAGTGTTTACAGCGATCGGGCTGTAAGGCTAAAATAGCATGATCTTGTTACTTTTTTGGTTGCTTTCGGTTGTTTTTTAAATTAAAGTTTGGATTTGTTCTAATGTTCCTTTTTTTCCGCTGTGCTTAAAACTCATTTTAAAAAAAGTGTTTACAGCGATCGGGCTGTAAGGCTATTAGCATGAACTCCTGCAATGTTTTTTTGGTTGCTTGTGGTTGGTTTTTAAATTAAAGTTCGGATTTGTTCAAATGTTCCCCTTTGTTCAGAGAGAGAGAGCGCGAGCGAGCGAGCTCAGAGAGAGAGCGAGGGCGTGCTGCTGACATGGGAGGGGGGTGTGTGCACTACAGAGAGAGAAAGCGAGCGCGTGCTGCTGACAGGAGGTGTGGGTGTGTGCTACAGAGAGAAAGAGAGCACGAGCGAGCCTGCTCATATAGCTGAGCAGGGAGCCTGGGTGTTTTGTGTCAGTGTTATTCAATGTTTTTACATTAGTTTACTATTACACTGTGCATTCTATGGTGTAATTAACTATATTTGTGCTTAATCTTTACATATATTTACATATTTACATACAGTTCGTACGGTCTGGAACGGATTAATTGTATTTACATACAATCCTATGGGGGAAATTGCTTCGGTTCATGACCAACTCGGTTTACAACCAGAGTTTTGGAACAAATTATGGTCATGAACCGAGGTTCCACTGTACCTGTGTTTTCGAGGCAGCCTGGCATCACTGGAGTTCCCACTTTTGCACTGAGGTGTCAATGTAGTCGCTCTTGAGCAGGAAGTTTGTCAGCCGGCGGAAGAGGATGCTGAAGAAGATCTTGCCTTTGACACTGAACAGCGAGATTGATCTAAACTGATCAGTGCCTACACAATTCACCTCCATGGGAATCTAAACCCCTTCAGCAAACCTCAACTGCTTGGCAATGGCCCACTTGCACCAGATTATTTGCATTAACTTCCAGAGTTACCAAATACCAAGTGGAGGCAAGGAAAAACTTACTATTTGTTGGTTTAAAAAATGGTATAAACAAGAAAAGGAAGTTGATCGAGTGACATTGCGTGTCAGAGAAACTCGAAAGCTCAAGTTCACAAAGTCGCACAGTGTCCGAAATAAAAAAAGAAGTTGTCAGATATCAAATTCACAGTGAAAAGCCGAGTAGTAGCCCACTGTCTGAGTTTCATATGAAAGCTTATTAGGGTACAGAGAAAAAAAAATAGGCACACAGTGGGGAAAAAAGCATGAAATGTCAACTTTAATCTTGAAATTTCCACTTTAATCACGTAGTTTACTTTTTCATTAAAGTAGAACATCATAAACTACATCTTAGAATAGTTTAATTTACTAGTTTCTCAAATCCCATCGTAACTAAAGTAGCATGTTAAATGCTTTGTTTTGTGTTTGATCTTCTATGTGCTCTATGTGTGAATCACTACATGCTTCCGTGCTTTGTCTTCCTCCGACAGGACACAGAATCCATTACATTCGTAATATTACAGCTGCCTGAATAATTAAAATACCGAGATGTGTACTTGATATACAGTGGTACCTTGGTATACGTCTGCTTTGGAATAAGTCCAACTTGGTATACGTCCTGTTTGGACACGAAAAATTTTGCTTGGTATATGACTTTTGTTTGGAATACGACTCGCGTGCTAGAACACCGCGCGATACCCTTGTTTACTTCTCTCAAGACAAAGCCATGACTGCCCATGAGCATCAGTGCGCCAGTTGCTAGCATTCAGTGAACAACCCACACTATAACTCTCTGTGAATTTTCACGTGTGTGGAATAGCAGGTCTGCAGCTCCTGTCAAAGGCCAGCTTTAAAATAAATAATCACCGCGCTCGCGGCTTGGTGAGGGGGCGTGGTGGTTATGTGGCTGAAGGTTCTCAGGGCGATTCACGATGTGGATGTTTCTCACCTAAGTGCACAGGTGAGAGACCATCCGCGTTCGTGATTGTTCCTGGGGCTGCTTATCTTGATAAATAGAAGCGCAAGTCGGCTAGAAGGGGAGGAAAAAGAAAGAACAGACAAGAGGTTGTGAGCGCATGTGCGTAAGAGAGAGAGAGAGAGAGAGAGAGAGAGAGCGCGCGCATGAATTAGCTGAAGTAGGCAGAGTGAAGGTCAGCTGCAAGTAGGGCGACTCCCCTGTTGGGAAGCAGGGGGGCCGCCAGGTAAAAAGGCACCTGGCTTCTTCTTCTTTTTTTTTTTTTAAAGAATGCATCCTGCTCTATTTTAACCTTGTTTTTAAGAAGACTTTTTTCTATTGTTTTTAACCTCCACGTTTCACTTCCGATTTTATGGATTATTTATTGGAACTTTGGAGACTGCACTTTAATTTGAACACCTTGTTTTGTTGATTGTTTTAATAAAAGCACTTTGCACTTTTTCACCTTCCCCATGCTTTGATGTTACCGATGAGCTTAGCAGTGAGGCACATTACCAACGGTGTAGGGTTCAAGGGCTCCCCGACAACAGATGGGAGGATACAGCAAACCCGCATCGTCACAACGTGATTTTGTGTTTTTTCACATAAATTTGAATTGATTGCTGAAAAGTATGAAGGTGGCATGCATATCCGGGACATAGCTGTTGCATACCGTTTGCTGAGAACGACGGTATCTACGATTATGAAAAACAAAGATGTTATTAAAAAGTAAAGTGAGGTTAAATTTTCATTTATTTCATCTAATTGGTTTTGTATTTATGTATTTTAGTATTAAGCAGTGTTTAAATTATTTTATACAACCCCATCAATGTATAATATGCCAATAACAATTGAAATTTTTTTCATGGGAACGGATTAATCATTTTCCCATTATTTCTTATGGGGAAAATTAGTTTGGTATACGTTCTGTTTGGTATAAGTCAAAGGATCTGGAACGGATTAAGGACGTATGCCGAGGTACCACTGAAATTTTCATGATGATAGGAGTTAAAGCATGTTATTAAACATGGGAACACGGTTGTGCAGTGATTGTGCGTGTCCTTCGATGAAATATTTTACTGCAGCAGTACTGTCTCTTTCAAATGTACTAACCCCCAATTCGTGTCCTTCCTTTTCTTTCTCCAAGTAACGAATTGCCACACAATCAGCTCTGTAATAGACATTAAGCCATCTGTAAGCTTATAATGCAGATTCTTCAAAACTTTTAAAGAACATTGAAATATCTTCATAGTACATGTTTAATTATTCTATCCTTCATGCCAGTCCCAGTGAAGCATACAGTGCGAGGCAGGAACAATCCATAAACGGAGCGCCAGATCCTTACTAGCGTAGCAACACCATGTCTTAATTATTAACAATATAGATTATTTAAATGAAGTTAAAGTTTTATCTGTAAAATGTAATAAACATATTTTGCTGCATTTCATCTTAAAAATGCTATTGTCATCATATGTAAACACGCACTTTATAAAGTGGCTCAGGTGGTACAATATTATTAGTGCAAGTTTACAGTGAGGTGATTGTACAAATAAGTTCAAACAAGGAGCAGTTGATGGAGTGATTGACTGCGTTTAGAGCTCTTGGGATGAAACTCTTTCTGAGCTGCGAGGTCCATACAGGAAAGGTTTAGAAGCATTTGCCGTGCGAGAAGCAGTTCAAATAGGAAACATGGCTGAGGCAGTGTGTGCTTGATGCTGTATACTGATAATTCTCTTTCCGAATAACTGCTCCGAGTGGTGCAGTGAGAGTAATATGGAAAAAGATGATCCGCTGTGGCAACTCCTAACGGTAGCAGCTGTAAGAAGAAAAAGAAGGTGCAGTGAGAGTAACAATGCTAAAGCAGCTATGGTATTTGGAATAGTTTGACCATTCTGTGGACCATTATATTGTTACAAGTTAATTACAATAGATGCATTAAACTAATAAACAATATGCGGCTAATTTCAGTGTATTTATAAAGCCGCGTCAGTAATGTGGATCTGAAAAAGAAAGAAACCACACAGGAACAGTAAGTAGCACTGCTTTGACGCTGGGTGCCACCAGTCTGCAAAACCGAGCAGAGAACTTGCGTACGACAGGGTATGAGCTACCATGGAAATGTGCGTGGCTTTACGCAAAGTTTATGTTTTATACATCGCGATTTGAACGTGGAAACGTTCTTACGCAACATTTCTGTGCGTAAGCACCATTTATACATGAGGCCCCTGGACTCTAAAGACTTGGACCTTTGTCCTATTGCAAAGACATCATGAGCACCACACACCTGCTTCCAGCGACCTCATGACGCCCCATGCTCTCCCAATTCGTCTGCTGACTTCACAGGAAGAGTAACCAGAGACATGACTGTCGCTGCCGGGATAAGTAAACCTCTTGACAAGATTGACACTCTCTCCACAGACAGACACACTGCTGATGGCTGTGCCCAAGAGTTTACTAAAGGCCTGGATCTTGGTTTTTATTCAGGACACTCAAATCATCATATTTTTTCTTTAAAGCCAGCTATTCTGTGTGCTGTTCTTTTATGGCTTCTTCTAAAATATACATTTTAGGAACTGTAAAAAATTTTCAGAGTTTTTGTCCTGGCAAGAGAATGAAAGTGGTAGGCCACAAAAAAAAATTGAAAACGGGTCAGCAGAGAAACTGCAAGCAAATAAACAAGCATTGTCAAAACCAGGAAAGTAAGTCTAATAAATGCCTAAACCCAAAACGTGAACCAAAGTCAAAATAAGGAAACCGTCATAAGATCAAAGCCAAAGAACTAGAAACCTGCAACACTTCCCATTATCTAGCAACCGAGATACACATTCAAGTATATTATGTGATGCTCATAACAAAAACAAGATGATAATGCTAATAATAATGATTATGGACATTGAAATTGGATGGCAGTCTTGCTTCAGCTACTTTTATTTTATTAATGTTAAAATTTATATTTTGCGCTGTTATATTTTGTATGCAGTATGATATGATGACACAACATTAAACTTTTTTTTCTTGTCAATACTTAGAATTATCGATTTTTGAAGGGGTCTGTTCAAACTCATGTGTAGTTATTGTACTATTAATTCATGCCTGCATTCTTCTACATGCTTACATATTCATTTTACAAACGTTAAATGACTGACCGACTACAAATAATGCAAAGATATGAAAAACTGCAATAATAAAGTACAACAAGTGACAAGTATTAAGATGCTGTCAAGACACAGTGTTAACAGCAGAAAATACATTTATGATGTAATTTAATATATGCATGGGTACTTTCCACAGTCTATGATAATCTGTGCTCAAAGTGGGCCAGCACTCGATATCTTTCTTTTTTGCCAATGGAGCAATGACAGCAAATGGGTGTATACTAGCACTTTTAACAATGCACCTGTACCCTACCCTTCCGCGCTGTCATACTGTTATTATATGTGATTGCATCTTTGGGCTTTGAACCCAAACTCTACAATATTATTTTCCCACCTCCGACATTTCCCAACCCCACAATCACTGAAGAAGCCTGTTGAAGTATGATGGTTATTTGTTTCACTTTAAACACTGATCATAATATTAATTTAATAGCTTAAGACATCAACTGAAAGGTGACGCCAGAGTTTTTAAAAACATAAGAGAAAACTTTTAAGTATAAATAAAGGTTTAAGAAGGAAACCATAAGAATTATTTTTATATCTTTTGATCCACATTAGAACATTGGAACAATCTAGATGAGAACAGGCCATTCAGCCCAACAAAGCTAGCCAGTCCAATCCACTTAATTCTTCCAAAAAACATCAAGTTTTGAAAGTCCCTAAAGTCTTACTGTCTACCACACTACTTGGTAGCTTATTCCAGGTGTCTATGGTTCTCTGTGTAAAGAAAAACTTCCTAACGTTTGTGCGTAATTTACCCTTAACAAATTTCCAACTGTGACCCTGTGTTCCTGATGAACTCATTTTAAAATAACAGTCTCAACCCACTGTACTAATTCTCTTCATGATTTTAAACACTTCAATCATGTCACTTCCTAATCTTCTTTTGCTTAAACTAAAAAGGCTCATCTCTTTTAATCCTTCTTCATAATTCATCCCCTGTAGCCCTGGAATGAGCCCAGTCGCTCTTCTTTTGGCTTTTTTGCTTAAACTGTAAACACTCAGCTCTTTTAATCTTATCTCATACAGTAATTCATCTGCTTTAGTCCTGGAATCAGCATAGGCATTCTTCTCTGGACTTTTTCTAACAATGAATTGCCCTTTCTGAAGCCAGGAGACCAAAACTGCACACAGTACTCCAAATGAGGCCTCACCAGTGCATTTTAAAGCTTGAGCATAACCTCCTTGGACTTGTACTCCACACATTGTGCTATACATCTTAACATTCTATTTGCCTTCTTAATAGCTTCTGAACACTTTTGGGAAGTTGATAGCGTAGAGTCCACTATGACTCCTAAATCCTTCTCATAAGGTGTACTCTCGATTTTCAGACCTTTCATTGTGTATTCAAACCTAGTATTTTTATTGCCTATGGGTAATACTTTACATTTACTGACCTAAGTTTTCATCTGCTACAAATCTGCCCAAGTCTGTATGCTGTCCAAGTCCTTCTGTAATGATTTAACGGATTCCAAATTGTCTACTAATCCACCTATCTTGGTTTAATCAGCAAACTTAACCAGCTTGTTACTTATATTCCTATCTAAATCATTTATATATATTAAAAATTGCAGTGGCCCTAGCATTGACCCCTGTGGAACACCACTCTTAACATCAGCCAATTCTGATAAGGTTCCTTGCACCATCACCCTCTGCTTCCAGTGACTGAACCAATTATGCGTCTATCTAAAAACATCACCCTGAACTACCACTTCTTTTAGTTTGATGCACAACCTCTTATGTGGCACCTTATCAAATCAATTCTGAAAGTCAAGATAAATAATATCATATGCTCTACTTGTGTGATTTGATACAAAATATGCTATGTTCTAAGTTGTTTACCATATCTAGATGTAAACACCAATGAATAAAAGAAGAAACTCTGATCTCTCTTCTGACAGTCAACTTTTGTTCACACACACAAATGGCTTCAGTGCACAAAAAAAACAAAACAAAAACAAATAGGCCATGCTGACTGAATTAATTCTTTTAAAAAACAACATAAAACTCATTTGTTCAGAAGGCATTTAACTTGCCCAAATTCTGACCCGTCTTTCAATTTCTCTCTCTGTCTAGGTGCTGATGATGATTTGCATTAGCATCACATTTTATATTATTATATTATTTGTTCAATGTTTTCTTTAAATATTTGTATTTTATTCTTGTTTATTAACTGTTATTTCAAACCTAAGGTTGTGTATTTAAATTCTTAATGCAGCTTTCAGTTAATCCTAATTCTGCTACAAGAATTATTACACAAAACCAGGAAATAAGAACACATAATTCCAGTTTAACTCCGATTTAAGCTTAGGGCTAATTTCTAAATTCTCCTTTGACCTTACAAATCCTTAACACTAGAATCCCTGAAGTCCATGAAAAAACTCATAACCCGGGCCACCTTAAATTCCTTCGCACCTCTCCTCATCAGCGTCTTTTGTTTTGCAAATGTATGGATCAGCACAAGCAACCTGCTGTCCCAACCCCTTCATGCTGCAGTCAACTTGGACAAAAATTTCTCCCAGCTTAAGTCTTGTTTATCTCAGTGTGAGATGCCTAGAGTTGTATATGGTAAATAATATATTGTTGTTTGAAATACATACATTTCAAGTGTGTTCTGTGTCTACAAAGATCTGTGTAAGTGTAGGATGACATGAAATGTGAGGCAAGAGATGCTGAACACATACCTAAAATGGAAACTTTTTCCATGTTATACTAATAATGATGTGAAGTATAATGTGTGAAGATTTTAATCCAAATATCAAACAAACACGTGCACTTTTATTCAAGAATATAATTACAGAAAAAAAAATCCTTCAATTTACATGTAGCTGTTAATGAGTTAAAAACCCAAGCTCAAATGTCAATTGACAGAAAGTTGATATGTATTCTTGGATGATGCAGAGGTAAGAACTGCTTCTTTATAACCAAAAGATTCTGGGTTCGAGAACGGGCGCTCTACTGCGTTTTGAGTAGTGAGCTGCTATTATTATTACTATGATAAAATAAAAGCAATCATTTGATTTGAGTCTGTCTGTAATTGTGGCTACTTGTAAAAGTTAGAGCTGTTTTCATCATTCAGTTTTATTCTGTTAGTGACGTTCACGTGGTACAACGAACTTGATTCTCCCCCTCTGAGTTGATGGCATTTATCTCCATTCTTTTCATAAGAGCAGCAGTGACCACAGATGTCTGCTCAGAACTATTTGTCTGTAAGAGGGATGGGATAGCAGACTGCTTGCTGCTTGACACATTTGCAAAACAAAAGATGCTGATGGAGAAGTGCGAAGAAATTTAAGGTGGCCCGGGATTACGACTTTTTTCGTAGGCTTCAGGGATTCTAATGTTAATTGTATATTGCCGTAGCCTACATCCGCGTATATTATACCTTTATGAATAAAACTAGGCATAATCAGAGAAAATGTATTATTATTATCTATACTAATAAAAGGCAAAGCCCTCACTGACTCACTCACTCACTCACTCACTCACTGACTGACTGACTCATCACTAATTCTCCAACTTCCTGTGTAGATAGAAGGCTGAAATTTGGCAGGCTTATTCCTTACAGCTCACTTACAAAAGTTGGGCAGGTTTCATTTTGAAATTCTACACGTAACGGTCATAACGGTCGATAAGGGTCGACAACGTCTGCCATGTTGAACTTTCTTATTTATGGCACCATCTTCACGAAATTTGGTAGGCGGCTTCCCTGCGCTAACCGAAACCGATGTATGTACTTATTTCGATGGTATGACGCCACTGTCGGCCGCCATATTGAACTTTCCAACATCACTAATTTTCCAACTTCCCGTGTAGGTAGAAGGCTGACCCCATCTTCACGAAATTTGGTAGGTGGCTTCCCTATGTTAACCAAAACCGATGTACGTACTTATTTCGGTGGTATGACGCCACTGTCGGCCGCCATATTGAATTTTCCAAACATTACTAATTCTCCAACTTCCAGTGTAGGTAGAAGGCTGAAATTTAGCAGGGTCATTCCTTACAGCTTACTTACAAAAGTTAAGTAGGTTTCATTTCGAAATTCTACGCGTAACAGTCATAACAATCAACAGCGTCCGCCATCTTGAACTTTCTTATTCATGGCCCCATCTTAACGAAATTTGGTAGGCGGCCTCCCTGTGTTAACCGAAACCAATGTACGTACTTATTTCGGTGGTGTGACGCCACTGTCAGCTGCCATATTGAACTTTCCAACATCACTAATTCTCCAACTTCCCGTGTAGGTAGAAGGCTGAAATTTGGTACTTATTTCAGTGATATGATGCCATTGTCGGCCGTCATATTGAACTTTTCAACGGTCTTTGTTACTTATGGGCCCATCTTCAAGAAATTTGGTACACGGGTTCCCAACGCTAACTGAATCCTACTTACGTACATATATACGTCCATAGCCTGCAGCTCGGTCACCGTGTGAGGCGGCGTTGGGTCCCCCATCCCAACGCCTCCCACGTTGTTGGCTGCCTGCCTATATAAGGCCGTCTGTCGCTCCAGTCTCTACATTCTCTTCCTTGCTTCGCCACGGTATTCACGTCTCCCTGCTGATAACTACAGCCTTTTTATTTAATCCACGGCTTCTCCGCTGTTTTATTGTTCATTTATTACGATTATAGTTATTGTGTAGGTATTTTAGACTTACTTTACATTGTTCAGGTACCCATTTCCTTTATCATTCCAACCGTACCCCCATTAACATGTCTATCAAGGTGATCACCATCGATCAAAGAACTGTCACTTACCAAGTGGTTTCCATGCCCGGAGATGGCACCTGCCTTTTCCATTCTCTTTGTTACATATTGCATGGCCATATCAGGCTCACTCTTGATATCTGGAGGAACATTGTGTCTTATGTATTGAATGACTGGGACAGGTTCAAGGTGTAGACTGATGACGGTACAGGAGATAATTATACTACACAGGAGCACTAGAAGAGTGAAATGCTTAAGTGTACCGAAATGGCCAAATATTTTACACCTTTGGACAACCGCTAATGCCTCTTAAACATCTTAGATTCACAGGTGATGATTTCAGTAGTGGACACTTTGATGTTTAGAAATGTTTAAACTCTCAAAAGCTGGATGTGAAGTTATCAATCAAACTGGTTGTATACTTACAACGCTTGACAGATGCTGAATGTCTCTTCAACACAAGTCCTACAAATACTGTCGTAATTGAAACAAACCGTGAAACTCAAACTGATTATGACAGCAGCAATCCAAGCTGTGAGATTTGAAACAAGATTACTGTTCACATGGCCAACTGTATGTTGCATGCTCAAGAGTAAGCTCAGCGCACAGCTACAGCTTGGTCATATTACAACTGGAGGGCCGAACTGACAACGTGGCATACAAAGAGATCCTTAACAAATAATTATTGGTATATTTTCCCTCAGTTTTAAAAAGGTTTAATTGTCTTCTTAATAAAAATTTTAAGGCAGTACTTCGCCGCTGCAAAGCGCGGGTATTTTGCTAGTTATTAATATTTCTATCCCTTTGGGCTGAAGGTTAAGAAGTAGGCTTATATTATAATTCATAAATGATATATTCTATGACAATGTGCAATTTAAAATATCTTAATAAATAACCCTATCAGATACATATTTAGAAGTTTTTTTCTGTTGGTCTTTTGTAATTTAAAGGTTTAATCTAAACACACTTTCAATCTAATCAATCCTATACATTTAACATCTGCCTGGAGGACTGTGTGCCATTTTGGTCTCTGGGCTACAAAACAAAGACATAACAATAATAGAAAAAGTCTAGTGAAGAGTGATTTAGGCTGGTTCCAGGATTAAAAGATTAAAAGAATTTAACTTTCTCAGTTTAAGCAGAGATTACAAACTGGCATGACTGACAGTTTTAAATTCAGAAGGCTATAATTCTAAAACAAGTTTTTTGACAAGAACACAGAGACACAGAAACAAGTTAAGGGTGAATTTCTCACAAATATATGAAAGTTTTTCTTCACACAGAGAACCATAGACATGTGGAATAAATTTCCAAGTAGTGCGGCAGAGAGTAGGTCATTTTCAGCTTTTAAAACTTGACTCAATGTTATTTTGGAGAAATGAGGTGAATTGGTGATCTGTTAGGCAGAAAGGCCTGTTGTAAAAAAACGCTTTAATGTATGTACAAATCACCTAATCAAGCTGGTTCCAGATACATTGTTCACTGTATTTAACTTGACTCTACTGCATACAGTACATGCTGTCTTTTATTATTTGAACCCAGCATGTCTCTCTAAAACCAGGTTGAGCTACAGTATGGGAAATACATATTTGATCCCTTGCTGAATTTGTAAGTTTGCTCACTTACAAAGAAATGAACAGTCTCTAATTTTTATGGCAGTTTCAATTGAATGGAGAGAGAAAGAATATCAACCAAAAATCCAGAAAAAAAAACATTGCTTAAAATTTATAAACTGATTTGCATGTCATTGAGAGAAATAAGTATTGTTTTTTAGAACATACAATGAATAACTTAAAACAAAACAAATAACAATCTTAGAAACACTGGATAAGATGACATTGTCATAACTGAGCATAGTTCACCAGAAAATAAACTGAAAGAGACAAAACTAGCAGCTTGCTGTGGGCCATTCCACGTCTGTCCTATACTCGTGCTGCATCCTGTTTTGTGCCTACAGCAACTTATCTTCCAATTTGTGCTTATGACTTAAATACAAATAAATCCTATTTACTTTTTTGTCTAATAAAATAAGCAAAATACTTGCTGCTTCTAATACCAACTGGCAATCCCATCTGAAGACAAAGAAAAAAAAACACAACTGATACCAACTGGTCATATGGTGTAACACAGCTGCCTCATACTTTGTTAGAGCAGGTTTCAAATATCAACATGGGAAATTCCTAAGAATCTGTGGTATATTAATTAGAAAATCCAAAATTGAACAGTATATGTAAATGTGGGAGTGTGCTTGAGTGTTTCATGTGATGGAGTTTACAGGGATGTATCCCACCACATGCCCAGTGCTGCCAGGGCAGGCATCATTTCTCCCTGTATCTCTCACTGAACAAAAAGATCATAAAATGGATAAACTAAAGGAGGATAAAATCAATGTGATGCAAGAAATTACTTGTTCAAATTGAAGCAACTTGACTGTTTAATGGTAACATATTTCTCACACCACGTTATAAGGTGAATCACTAGTTCAAATTTCCATGCCTGTACTATATACAGCAAGTGTAAGGATTTTCTGTGGCTTAATTGTACTTAATGTACTTTACTAGGTATATTTGTCATTTACGAATTAATCACATATTCACCAGAATTTTCCAAAGCTCATTAACTGCACTTACCTTGACCATGACAAACCTCACCATACTAGATCACTATATCAAAACATTTTCACAAATAATCTTAAAAAAAAATGAATTCAAAATACCTGGTTTCTGTATCACAGCATTGCAAGCATTAGCAATTTCCTCTCTTTTAGCTTCATCAGGATACTGGTTTTCATTAAAATAGCTGAGGAGAAATAAAAGAAATAATCATCAGCAGCCATTGAAAACATAGGTGTTTTTTCACATTATATAATTAAATCAAAATTACATAAATTAGCTTCAACCTGGATGCCCTACATACTGTCTGGTGTACTTGTTGACGTGCTTGAGACATTATTAATATCCATCCATCCATTATCCAACCCGCTATATCCTAACTACAGGGTCACTGGGGTTTGCTGGAGCCAATCCCAGCCAACACAGGGCGCAAGGCAGGAAACAAACCCCGGGCAGGGAGCCAGCCCACCGCAGCATTATTAACGTGAACTTTGCAAATGCAAAAGGCTATTGAGAGTTTTCCATGTTTTCTGTGGTGTGAGAGTTAATTAAAAAAATACATTTTGCTCTTAAAAACTTGGGTTTTGGTAGCCGCTAAGGAACTGTGCAGGAATTTTTAACACTAGAATTACCAGAGCTTACGAAAAAACCCGTAGATCCATCCCACCTTAAAATGCTTCGCAACTCTCCGTCAGCAACTTTTGTCCATTAAATGTGTTGATAAGCAGCAAACAGTCTGCTATCACATCCCCCACCGGCACACAGTTTTCTCAGCTCAAGTCTGTTTATCTGCATGTCAGTTGCTTGGAGTTGTATAGAGTGAGAAGTCAAGCAAAATTACACCTTTTATAAATACTATATCGTTATTTGGAACACATGCATTTCATGTGTGTTCCATGTTTACAATGATCTGAGTAAACACATCGTTAAAAAAGAAACATTTTTCATGTTTTAGTAATAATTGACAAAATGTAGACATGAAGTTTATAATATGTGAAGCCTGAAGTCCAAATATCAAAAGAAACACTTTCACAAACAGTACAAATATAACAGAACAAGTGCGCTTTTATTCAAAAATATAACTGCAGAAAAACAGCACGCGTTAGTAACGCACCGGCTGTTACAGACTGAAATCAAATGCATGTTTTTATTCTAAAATAGTAAAAATAACAGCAGCTCACTTCTCAAAACGGACTCGTCGGGGATCAAACCCGTAATGTTTCAATTATCAGTCAACAGTTGATATTAGAGAAATTAGAGAGATAGTAAAAACACCAGGAGTTGCAACCATCTGATACATTCTTAAAGAGAAGGAATGCACTGGTGAGCTCAGCAACACCAAAAGGCCTGGACGGCCATGGAAGACAACAATACTGTAATATAGAATTCTTTTTTTTTTATTAATTTTATTGTAATTATTCCATACAAATCAATCAATTATTACAAAAAGTAGGATTGAGAACAAGTCGACCCCCACCCCTGAGAGAGAGAGCATGGCCAACAGGGTAAAACTTAAGGCTTGTAAACATACCTAAATTGATGAGTTTGATAAGCCAATAGAGATGAATGGAGAAGAAATGCAGAAATAATTGCTTCCTCTGTGCTTTAAGAGCTTATTCTAAAATATTACTGATTAGATCCTGCCATGTTTTGAAAAAAATCTGTACAGATCTTCTAACTGAGTATTTGATTTTTTCATATTTTAAATAGTATAAAACATCAGTTTCCCACTGACTTAAAAGAGGAGAGTTAGGATTCTTCCAGTTTAACAAAATAAGTCTGCGTGCCAAAAGTGTAGTGAATGCAATCACAAGTTTGTTTGTCCTTCTCCACTTTAAACCCATCTGGAAGAACACCGAACACAGCTGTTAATGGGTTAGGAGGGATTGTGACACCAAGGCCATCTGAAAGGCACTTACAAAATTTTGGTCCAAAATGATGTTAATTTGGTGCAGGCCCAAAACATGTGACCCAGTGAGGCTGGGACTTGATTGCAGCGTTCGCAGGTTGGACCTTGCCCTGGAAACATTTTGGAGAGTTTTAGGCGAGATAGATGTGCTCGATATATAATTTTGAGTTGAATAATTATATGCTTTGCGCATATGGAGCTCGAGTGAATTCTCTGCATTGCTACTTTCCATTCCTTTTCTGATATATTGATTAAGAGATCTTTTTCCCAGTGTAGCTGGAATGTTAGATTTGGAATGTAATTGTTCATAGGATGCAAAGATGTTGTCTATATAAAGATCTCTAAGCAAGTTAATCCCAAATTTTTTCCAGATATTAAAAACTGCATATGTTTGCGAAGGTTGAAAGAGGTAGTCCTCTTGCAGAAGTGCCACAGATAAAAGCTTCTCCATCTTAAAATGCTTTCTACATTGGTTCCATCTTCTGAGTGAGTGAAGCACAATTGGGTTATTAGAATATTGACGATAACTTGCATTTATTGGGGCACAGAGCAGGGAATATAAAGAAGTACTGCAGGATTTTACTTCTATTGCGGACCAAGCCTGTGTATGTTCATCTATTTGTGTCCAGATTTTTATAGCTTGTATGTTTGCTGCCCAGTAATAAAACTGAAAGTTAGGTAGAGCCATGCCACATTCTGCCTTTGGTCTTTGTAGGGTCACTCTTTGGATACGTGAATGTTTTGAGTTCCAAATAAATGAGGTTATTGTTGAATCTAATTGTTTAAAAAATGATTTATTGATGTATATTGGAATGTTTTGAAATAAAAAAAAGAAGCGTAGGAAGAATATTAATCTTAACAGTGTTAATTCTTTCAGCTAGAGTGAGATGAAGGGTTGACCATCTATGCAAGTCTTGCTTAATTTTTTCCATGCAGACGGCGAAATTTTGTTGATAAAGAGCTTTATGTTTACTTGTGATGTTTACCCCTAGGTATTTAAACTGTTCTGCAATGATAAAAGGTAGGGTATCTAATCTAATATTATATGCTTGACAATTCACTGGAAAGAGTACACTTTTATTCAGATTAATTCTGAGACCAGAGATCTTTTGAAATTCTGTAAGTGCTGTTAAGAGTGCAGGCACAGAATTTTGTGGGTCTGATATATACAGTAACATATCATCTGCATATAGAGAAATTTTCTGTTCCAGTCCTTCACTGATAATCCCCTTTATCTGATCTGTATTACGACAGTAAACCACCAGTGGTTCAATGGCTATTGCAAATAGCAGCGGTGACAAGGGGCATCCTTATCTGGTACCACGTTCTAGTTTAAAGTAGTCTGAACAAATGTTGTTGATACAAACTGAAGCTTCTGGATTTGTATACAGTAGTTTGATTATGCACAAATGTTCGGGCCAAACCCAAATTTCTCCAAAGTTGTAAAAAGGTATTTCCATTCAATCATGTCAAATGCTTTTTCTGCATCCAATGATAATAATATTTCTGGGTGTTTGACTTTGTTGGTGAGTATATTACATTAAACAGGCGTTGTAGATTGGAAGATAAGTGTCGACCCTTGATAAATCCAGTTTGATCTTGTGATATTACCGAAGGGAGCACTTTCTCCATCCTTCTAGCTATGATTTTTGAGAGTATCATAAAATCATTATTCAAAAGTGAAATTGGTCTATATCATGCACATTGTAATAAGTCCTGTTTAGGAAAAACAGTGATTAATGCTTGGCGAAAAGTTTGAGGAAGAGTTTGATTGCCTCTAGCTTCTGTAAATGTTGTTAATAGGAGGGGACCCAGCTGAGCGGAGAATTTCTTATAAAATTCTGCAGGGTAGCCATCAGGGTCTGCTGCATTCCCGCCTTGAAGTGACTTTATAGCATCTAGTAATTCTGGTAACGCCAGAGGTTTATCCAGTTCCTCCGCACTAAAAGTATCTATTTGTGGTATGTGTAATGTATCCAGAAATGTATTAGATTGTGTGCTGTCTTCTTTAAACTCAGAATATAAGGATTTATAGTAGTCTCTAAATGTGTGGATTATATTTTTATGGTTGATGATTTTGTCTCCATTTGTGTTGGTGATTACTGGGATTGCGTTGCGGACTTCTTGCTTATGGATTTGTTGAGCTAAAAGCTTATTAGCTTTCTCTCCGTGTTCATAGTAATGATGTCTGGATTTATAAATTAGTTGTTCAGTTTCTTTAGTTGTCAAGAGGTTGAGTTCTGAATGCAGAGCCTGCCTTTTCCTATGTAGAGCCTTGCTTGAAAGCCTGGCATGTTCTTCATCTATTCTAGTAATTTCGCTTTTTAGCTCTGATACTTTCTTGGTTTCTAATTTATTTCTGTGGGAAAGATATGAAATAATCTGTCCTCTTAAGAAGGCCTTAAGAGTTTCCCAGAGTATTCCTGTAGAAATCTCTGAGGATGTATTTGTCTCTAGGAAGAAACTGATTTGTTTGGATATAAATTCTGTACAATTCTCGTCTGCTAATAGAAGCGGGTTGAGACGCCATCTGCGAGGTGAGTGTGTGGGGCATAGTGACTTTAGCTCCAAGATCAGAGGTGCATGGTCGGAAATAACAATAGCATTGTATTTGCAAGATTTAATCGTAGGCAAGAAATTATTATCTATAAAGAAATAATCAATTCTTGAGTAGCAATGATGTACTGGTGAGTAGAATGAATATGTTCTTGAGCTTGGGATTAAAAAAAAACCGCCAGGGGCCTGAAGTTGTGATCAGTTATAAACTTTGTAATTATCTTTGCAGTGTTAGATGTCGTCCCCCCTGTGATAGAAGTCCTGTCTAAGAGTGGATTTAACACTAGAATTACCAGAGCCTACGAAAAAACTCGTAGATCCGTCCCACCTTAAATCGCTTCTTAAAATCGTTCACAGCTCTCCACCAAACGCATTTTTTTAAAAAACCAAAACGCACATTTAAAAAAAAAAAGAGACAAATATATGTGACATTTTGAAGAAATCATTTTATGACATGATTTACCTTTATTTATTTACTTACTTCCTAAAGCCTAAAGTCACAAGTAGTGTGCAGAGGGCATGCTCAAAAATGTGTGTAATGCCACGAAAAGTGCCTGCTGACACTTTAGTATGCAAGTAATGGTATGTGCATTCTTGCTCCGATGTAGAAGGGAGCTGAGTTTACCTCAGCTGTTATAGCGTGTCTATGTGAAAACAGCAGTGTCAGATGTGGGGGTGGGGTGTGTTTAGGCTCGTGAACGCGGCTGAGATAATAAAACTGACTAAAAAAAAAAAGAAAAACCAAAGCTAACCTTTACAAGTATCATAAACTACACCGGCTGTTACAGACTGAAATCAAATGTATGTTTTTATTCTAAAATAGTAAGACTAAGAGCAGTTTACTTCTCAAAACGGAAAGGTGCAGAATCGAACTCGCGACCTTTTGATTCCCAGTCAGCAGCTGATTCTATTACGCCACGGAGGCAGTCATAATGAATGGCTGTCAATGTCGCTTGTTAAGGCGGCTTTTTGTTTCTGCAGTTATATTTTTGAATAAAAGCGCAATGCTTGTGTTGTGTTAGATTTCTACCTTTTGTGAGAGTGTTTCTTTTATATTTGGACTTCAGGCTTCATACATTGTATAGTTTATGCCTACATTTTGTCATCTATTACTAGAATATAAAAAACGTTTGTTTTAACAATGTGTTTACACAGATTACTGCAGAAACGGAACAGACATGAAATGCGTGTGTTCCAAACAATGATCTATTATTTCCACTCTAAAACTCCACTTCACTCCCAGAAAATCAATCAAGGCATGAGCTGGGAGAAGTTTGTTCACGTTCTAAGTCTGTGGGGGGATGGAATAGTCGGCTGCTTGCAGCCTGATTTTATCAGCACGTTTAGATGACAAAGGACGCTGGTGGAGAGCTGTGAACGATTTTAAGAAGCGATTTAAGGTGGGACGGATTTACGAGTTTTTTCGTAGGCTCTGGTAATTCGAGTGTTAAAACACAATTAAAGTCCCCAGCCATTATAATTTTATGAGTGTTCACATTGGGAATGGATGCAAATAAATTTTTTTTATATAAAATTTTGTATAAATTCCTTATCATCGACATTAGGTGCATAAGCATTTATGAAAATCAGTTTACAGTTAGATAAGTTGCCAATGACCATAACATATCTCCCTTCAGGATCCAATACTACATCTGATGCTACAAATGAGACTGTTCTATGTATGAGAATTCCCACATCTCTAGTTTTCTTTGTAAAGCTAGAATGGAACATTTGGCCAGTCCAGTCCTTTTGCAGCCGGAACTGATCCTTACTTACTAAGTGGGTCTCATGTAAAAATACTATTTTAGCATTTAAATCCGTTAGGTGAGGGAATACTTTCTTTCTCTTTAATTCGTGATTCAGGCCTTTAATATTCCAGCTCACAAAGTTAACTGTCCCATCATGGAGACATTGATTCTGAATTTTTGATGTCATTTTATAGTCTTAACTGGAAGTGAGACAGCTTTAACCTTAATTTCCTATTTCCCCAAGAGTTATTGCCATGCAGCCTATTGTTACGTTGGTAGTTATAATTTTAAGGATTAAAAGGATAGATTAGATATAGATATAGCCTGTTCTCTTTCTCTCCCCCCTTAACCCCCCACCCTCCCATTTTGCCTCCCCATGTGAGGCTAGACCCCACTTCACGCAGTCCCTCTGACATACCTAGAGACAGAGTACGTCCAAAGCAAAAAAAGCCCCCACGCAGCGGCGTTTTAAGATTAAAAATAAATTTCTGCAGTTGTTTTCTTCATACACCATGAAGGTACCAGTAAATACGAAAATGAACACCCTAGCTTGAATAATGCTTCTAAATAAACCAGTTAGTGAACCTAAGCCAGCACTCTTCCAGGTGACTTATCCATATATATTCTTAGACATATTGTAATGTTTTTTTCAAGATGTTTGGAAGTGAACCACTTTAATAGATCTTTAGGATAAGTGCATACTTTTGATGCATGCATTTTTACATCACCATTTTTCTTAGTTATTTTTATCAAATACTCCAAGGTGTTTAAAATAAGCATGTTTTGTTCCAGCAAGCTTATGACAACATGTCTCAAAGTTCAGATCATGAAGCAGTTACACATTAATTTCTCCCTTATGTGCTTCGTTAATACCTTGTACAACCTGCAAACCCTCCTGCTCATATATATGCATTTTGTATATTTCTAAATTAATACTTTTCTTTATCATTTATATTTTAAAGGTATTCCAAAAGTGAGCAGGATATAACAACAGTAGCAATCCTGATATTCTCCTATAGCTGATAAGTTTGTAAATACCTATATGTAAAAAAATATGAACATCCCCTTGAAGTCTGCTTTATCCAAGTGACAAAGTCATTGATGTCTCATTAGCCCTGCACATTTATTTTTACCTAACTACGATAGCTGTTTTAGGGCATCTTCCAGTTCCTTACTAATTTCTGTAAGCCTTTTTGCAGTGAGGTTATTGTAGCCATTAAGCACACAAAGACAGACAAAGCTGAGAATAGGGGCTCTTGAATGTTCACTGTACAAATAAATGCCTAGTTTTTTGCACATCAAATCATTTTTGTGAATTGTGACGTGCCATGTCACTGTTATGTTCTTCAGCATTGTCAATGAGTCCATCCAGATTGGTATTCAAAAGAAGCACTTTATAAGAACAAGTCTAAAAACCACAATTGAATCAATGAAAAAAAAGATACACATATTTTTACCTTTCCATCACAGCTAAGCATTCCTTTCTCCATGTAAAACGACTTCCTCTACGCAGACGAAAACTTCCAGGTGTAGTACTAACTGGTGGTGGTGTCTGTCTCCATTCTGGGTCCTCTATTGCAAGGGGAGTAGGACGCATATTAAGTGTGGCACCTATAAACAATTCAAATTGTTAGATGTAATAAAAAACACAACTACAAGTAACTGATAAATATTGCAATATTAGTATGTACTTTCAAAAATGATAAGCATGCTAATACTTATGATGCTATTATACCAAATAAAAAGTATTGGAGAAAGTTAGATCGACATATAAGAAATATGCCAATTGACTTCAAAAGGATCACTATAAGAAAATTACAAATATTCATCAAAATATAAACAGAGGCTATATTTAAGTTTAGTTGTCAAATGAAGTACACATTTCATCTACTGCACGGAGAGATTAAATTGGCAAGCAGTTCAAACTACTACCATCTACTACAACTAAAATACTATCATCTCTTGCCCTCAAACAATATTATCTCATCATGACAATTTTATGCACAAGTTTCATGTGTGGTTTGTGTATTACTGAGCTCTTGTTTGCCATTATTTGGTGATAAAAATGATTTACCTACCAGATGAAAATTATTGACTGCAAAGGATCTCTTTGTTAAAACTGGTGCCTGACATTATCTCACAGTTTAGTCTTTTCAGAAATTAGTTGTTTTGTTTTTTGGTATCTACTAATTTTATGACCTTTAATTTTGAAGATAGTTTTGCAGCTTTACTGGCTTTGCTCATTTGGTATTATGATTTTTCAGCTGTTTCAGATTATATCCTCACTGGTTCTTTTATTGTTGGTTTGCTATAAAATTTATTCCTTGACCTTTTCTTGACAAGGTCAAGATGCTGGCTTTTTAAAAAATCATCCTTTAATTGTGGTTTTTAGTATTTAACTGTATATCTTGTGGAAGTTAAATAACAAACGTTTTTATTTAGCTATAAGCTTTCAACATGTAACTTACTTTACAAGAACTGTGAAGACAGGGAGATTATTTACTGTCTTGTGTTCTTTGCTGATAAGATTAATAACAATATCAATTTTTTAAACAAACTGGAAAAAAACAAATGTGGACTTAGCATTTTCTAATATGCTGTAACAGAAATGTACAGAAGGGAGTGTAATTTTCTATAAAATGCCACATGTATTTAATTATTTTCTTACTACTTTGAGGCAAGAATGCTTGAAAAACCACCTGTTTTAATGAATATTGTAGCTTAGTTCTCCTTCCAAAGTATACTGCTCTTATATTTTTTCCAACAGCAAACGGCTTGGGGCTTACTGTAATATGCAACAGTTGGCACTCACTAAGTTGGGGATGCCTTTTAAAATATGTCCTTTGCACGCACATGACAAAATTCTGTCTGTAGGACATTATCAGAGAACTTTTGAGAGAGAGAGAAAGGAAAAGGATTTTTTCTTTGTGCATGTGCATAAATCAAAGGAGACCCTTGAAAGTGTAAGAAGCAATTAAAATTAATACAAGGTATACAATTTTAATTTCACAATGTCATCCCATTCTAGGATGAATACATACACACACACACGTATGCATGCTTGTGTGTACTAGGTCTTAATTTCCTTTTAAAACAGTACATTTCCCCATCCCAAACCTAGCAGAACAAATTAAGTAAGCAGAAGACACAAGACAACTACAGCATGTGTGAATTTTTTTTTTTTACTTTTTATTGTCAGATATCTGAAACAGGCAAAGGACACTGAGCCCAAGAAAATGACAGAAGCGCCAAGACTGCATATTCGAGGCACCTTCATTTAGTTTGAATGGCTACAGAAAAATAAAAAAAACTCAGGTTATCGAAAGTACAACGAACTACTGCTATTCATTGAATTCTCCCAAAACATTAACATTAGAATTTCTGAAGCCTACGAAAAATCTCATAATCCCGGCCCATCTTAAATTCCTTCGTACCTCTTCATCAGTGTCTTTTGTGTTGTAAATGCGTCGATCAGCACAAGCAGCAAGCAGTCTGCTGTCCCATCCCTCGCCTTGACTGAGCTTAGCTTGGGCAAAAACGTCTCCCAGCTCAAGCCAAGTTTCCTTATCTGCGTGTGAGATCTGGAGTTGTACTGGGTAAATAATACAGTATATCGTTGTTTGGAATACATGCATTTCATGTGTGTTCCATGTCTACAAAGATCTGGGTAAGTGTTGGATATGTTGTCTCCTCTAGATTTGAGGTCTTAACAATTCTTTGCCCAACACTAAAAGAAAGCATTGTCTCTACTGGAGCTTTCCTGTGTTTCAATTTGGATTCTTTGTCATTCAGATGATAAATGCATTGCAAGCAGAGACATCCAAGATACTTAAAAATTTTACAAGTAGCCACCGTACGTTTTTTCTTTTCCAGCTGTAGCCACTTTAATCAACTTAATCCAAGTTATCTACTCCTTCTTTTGTAGCATTTTAATCCATAATGATTTCTGGTTTATGGGTGAAAGGATGATACTTTTTGTCCCCAAGAAGAAATTAAAAACTTTACAGAATGTCAAAAATATAATAAAAAAGCCCACTCTGGATGTTGCAGCCACAGGACCAGCAATAGTGATTTTATATCGTCTTTGCTGGTAGTAAGGGGTGATTCGCATTTCTAATTTAAACAGTGTGACTGCTTATACAGAGAGTTTGATTGGTTACATATTCAAATTGTCTACAGATGTTAAAGCTACAAAGACCTACATTTGTGCTAATTTATAGCCTACATTATAATTTTGTATTTATATTGCAACATTTACCTATTATTATTATTATTATTACACAGTTTTAATCGTACACAAAGTTCTCCCAGCTCAATTCTGTCTGGGTGTGAGGTGCCTTGAATTGTATAAGGTAAATAATATATTGTTATTTGGAATACATACATTTTGCATAAATGTTGGATGACAGGAAATGTGAGGAAAGAAATGTTGAACACATAACTTCAACAGAAACTTTTTTCATGTTCTACCAATAATTGGCAAAATGCTGACATGAAGTGTATAATGTGTGAAGACTGAAGTCCAAATATCAAAAAAAAACTTTCTCAAAAGGCACAGATATAACAAAACAAGTGCATTTTTTTTTCTAGAATTTAACCAAGTAAAAAAAATTGGGATAGGGTACAACACAAACACACACACACACACACACACACACACACACACACACACATATATATGTCTGCTTGGCTGGTGCAGAAGTAAGAATGTGGTATCTTATCAAAAACCTCCTGAAAAACAAGATAAACAATACTACAGTATGGGTCAAATTTATTTTTTATTTAATATTACTTTTTTTACAAGTATTTTTAAACTTATGTTGTTAATTCTGTTTTTGGTTTTGTTGTGTATTATTTAAACTTGTGTAATTTGATCATTTTTGTGGATATCGTCTTATTAATTTTTCAATATTTACACTGATCAGCCACAACATTAAAAGCACTAAAAGTGAGTTGAATAACATTAATTTTTTCATCACAATGGCACCCATCAAGGGGTGGGAAATATTAGTCAGTAAGTGGACAGTCAGATCTTGAAAGGCTTAGAAATGGGCAAGCGCAAGGATCTGAGCAACTTTGACAAGGGCCAAATTGTGATGGCTACATGACTGGGTCAGAGTATCTCCAAAATGGCAGGTCTTGTGGGGTGTTCCCAGTATGCAGTGGTTACTACATACAAAAAGTAGTACAAGGAAGGATAACTGGTGAACCAACAGCAGGGATATGGATTTCCAAGGCTAACTGATCTTCAAGAGAAGCAACAGCGAGCCAGTCTGAACCGATCCCACAGATGAGATACTGTACCGCAAATTGCTGAATAACTGAAAAATTGTTGGCCAGAAGAGAAAGCCGTCAGAAGACACAGTCTACCCCAGCTTGCTGTGTAAGGGACTGTGTAGCCATAGACCAGTCAGAGTGCCCATGCTGAACCCAGTCTACTGCCAAAAACACCTACAACTGGCATTTGAGCATCAGAACTGGACATGGAGAAATGGAAGAAGGTGGTCTGGACTGATAAATCATGTTGTCTTTAAGATCATGTGGACGGCTGGGTTCCCGAATTTACCAAGGGAAGATATGACAGCAGGGAGCACTTTGGGAAGAAGTCAGTCTGGTGGAGGCAGTTTGATGCTCTGGGCAAAATGTTACTGAGAAACCTAGGGGCCTGGCATTCATGTGAATGTTATTTAGACACATACCACCTCCGTAAAGATTGTTTCAGACAACACACTCCCCTTCAGGGCAAAAATATTATCTGATGGCAATGGCCTCATTCAGCAGGATGATGCTCCCAGCCACACTGTGTAAACTGCTTAGGAATGATCTGAAGAACATGACAAAGAGTTCAAGGTGTTGACTTCCAAATTCCCCAGATCTCAATAAGATCAAGGACCTGTGGTATGCTCTGGAAAAGCAAGTCCAATCCATGGAGACCCCGCCTCATAATTTACAGGACTTAAAGGATCTGCTGCTAACTTAGTGAGAGAATAATTTAGAGGTAACAGTAGTTAAGTATTTTGGCTTGCAATACACAGTGAAATATATAAACATTTGTTTTATACACGTCATAAAGAGACTGCTGAAATAGTCAAGTAAACAAGCAGAATGTTCCAGGGGGATGTTTCAAGAAACTGGTTGATGTAAAGTTCTTGCTAGTTTGCACATATACAGTTTTTATAACAATAATATTGGATTGAAAAACAAGGATATGATGGAGAAAGACTTTTTTTAGGCTGGTTGTGCTCTGTGCTAAAGCACTTCATGTCTTTTAACCAATCAGACTATGATATATAAGTGTTAATTCAGCACTGTAATGCAAATTCAGTTATCTATAAATGTAACCCTCTACCTGTGCTTTTTGACCATTCTGATCATGTTATAACAGACTATTGTGATGGATGCTCCCTCTACAGCATGGTGCTGCAAGGGTAAATAAATGACACAGAAGGGCAAGCTTTCTCCTGCCAGATTACTGACTATAAAGGTTTATTAGAATTGTCCTGGAACGGGATAAGTTTCTTTCTTTAATTAATATGGTTGACTTCTACTATGTCTTGGTGCCGGATACCACAAGACACCTTCAGTAGTCTAGCAGTATCCGCTTCAATGGGTTGGAGCTGTTAAAGCAGCACAAAGAGTATTAGGCAGGCGATTTTAATATTGTGCCTTATCTTTATATTCATTGTACTTTTTTTCCCCCATTTGTGTTCTGTCGGTGGAATCTCAGGAAATTTCACCACTTTGTGATTTCACTGATGATGATTTACCACCTTCATCCTATATATTCTAGGTGTAGGCCGAGTATCAAGGATCTTCAGAGTGACATTTTGTTTGAGTGCCTTTCATTGAGAGTACTGAATTTTAAATTTTCTTCTTTAGGAGAGATTTTGCTTTATTCTTTGTATTCAGATTTAGGATTGTGGACAGAATTTGTTGGGTAGCCTTTTTATTTGGAAAACAATTTTGCCTTATTTCTATTAAATTTCCTGCCTCGCCTGTTTTGTGCTTCTCTTTTTTTGATTTATTAATACATTTCCATTAACATTAAATTCTCTGTTTTGCAGTGTCTCAAAGGCACGTTTGACATTTTTGAACTTAAGAAGTAGGGATGATCGATAAAATATGGCAAAGCGTTTTTCACAGTGAACATTCTTTGTTTGCCGAGTATTTGCCTGGAAATTAGTTGTGCTGCCAGCTTTTGAGATTATTTTCCCCATTGCAATGTTGGATGGGACAGTCCTCCAAGTATATAATGCTGATTCTGCACTTCACACGCTCTGTGGGTGTTAGTCAGTCATGGTGTTAGAAGCTTGGGAGATGCAGAGTGAGAATAAGAATTCAACAGTATTGTGCTGTGCTATTGTGACTTCATTTATTGTTGTTGTTCGGAGCTGCTGTCTGAAATATTTTTGTACTTACTGCTGGTTTGTGTCCATTGTTTGAATTTTATTTGCGGTCATCATTCCCTCTGTATGTTTGGTTGTTTGAAGGAAATGGGGGCGGCGTCTGTGTGGGGTTGAAAAAAAAAAGAAGAAGAAAGTAATATTTGTCCTCAATGATTCTTGTTGGTTTTGTGTTTGGATATTTTACACTTTATTTTTGGTAACATTTATCCCTTAATTTGTCTTCCGTAAAAAAAAAAAAAAGTGTTCAGTTCCCCATATTGTTTTCTTTTAATAAAGATATGATGACTGGAAGAAGAAGTGTTGGTTGTGGTCATGGACCACAGTACCATCATCTGCACCAACAAATCCATGTCCTCTCTGACGCTAAAAGGCAAGACGTGACGATCTTTCTGAGGTGGACGGCAACAAGCAGCTGTGCAGGCAGAGCACTTCTTTGCAGCCAAAGATCCCACATTCCAAATACATATGGTTGATGAGGAATCCCCCCTGCTCTTTGAAAACACTTTGGAGGACCTCTGGGAAGAAATCCAACAGGAAACTGATAGAGCTCTGGGAAGTGACAGACTGAAGTTTATTGGGGATGTGCTAGGGACACTTTAAAAAGAGGACAGTAAGGAGCAGGAGGGAATGGGTAATGTACGGAAACAGGAGGGAATGGGCAATGCACCAAGCACAGTGAACCTGACCTCAGCAGCAAGGGCAGAACAGCTGGATGTCTCAACTATAGATGTTGAACTGGAGTTTGAGTCAGTGTAAGAGGAAGAGAGAAAGAGACACTGGGCACCACCTACTCGGTTACAGAACAGCTGTGACAGCATGTCATAGAGGTGCCCAAGCCAATAACGTACCATATGTCATCGCCAGCAGGGCAGCCAGGGTGCTGTGGTGCATGTCAGCCATCTGGACATTCTTTAGCTTCTGTAACCTCTTTTGGCAGAGGGTGTGCAGGTGGCAGCCTGGTTCTCATATGGGCATTACAACTCTTGATAACCATATAAAGAACCACCACAGGGTGCAGTGGATCAGCATCAGTATGATATGTTGGCTATCTGTATACTTTTTATTATGAATCTCTTCAGCTCTTATATGTTTATGTGTTTCTGTTTCATTTACCCTTTGGTTATTGTGTGTCTGATATGTTGGGTTTTTACTGTACAACATTTTGGTCAGCCTTGATGTTGTTTTTAAAGCGCTTTATTTATAAATAAATAAATAAATAAATAAATAAATCAGGAGAGCATTGAACAGGGAAGGATGATGTCCACTGGTCCATCTTCAGTATGTGTAGCCTGCTCCCATTCCTTGGCACTCCCTATAGCAGAGTCTGCAAGTGGAAGCAAGTTCTCCTCAGCCACAGAATAGACAGCAGAGACTCTCACACAGATGTGGCCAATGTGCAGCTCTTCCTCAACTACAACCTTCCTTGTTCCCTCCTGTTAAGAGTACAACGCCAGTATACCATCACGCCAGTACACCATCATGAAGATGATGGAATATAAGAGGAATGAAATATGAGGGAGCACCCTGCCGCCTCCAAATATACATCTAAATGGGCACCAGGCAAAGTCACTGACATTGCACATCCTGTCCTATCGGCTGGTGGACACAGCTCCCTTCTGCCAGCTGATGAGTTAAGACATCCCAGACTAGAAGATCTTCATCTGCCATTACTTTGCCAGGAAGGCCATGCCTGCCCTTCACAAGCACGTCACAGAGATTGTGGGTTTGTTGCTCAACCACAATGTGGGCAGCAGGGTTCACTTTATCACCAACACGTGGACAAGTAGGCATGGAGAGGGTCAGTATTCCATCACTCACTGCCTATTGGGTCACCCTGCAATGCGCTGAGGAAGTTGCTGCTAGGGGGGCATCATTGGAGTTGGTGGTGCCAATCCAGGGGATTCAAGGAGAGTCTAGCCCACTCTCCTCCTCTGATGCTTCCACCTTCTTCTGTTCCACCCCATGCACAAGCTGCGGTGAGCCTCCCAGTAAATTCCCCACAGCTATGAAGTGGTGAGTCTAGGTGAGAGGAACTACAATGGGTCGGTGATCCTGAAGGCCTTTCAGAGTAAGGTCTTAAAAGTGGATGACCCGTTGTCGGCTGCATACAGGCAATGAGGTATTCAGACAATGGCACCAATATCCTGCTGGCCTTGCTACTACACAAAATAACCCATGTGCCATGTTTTGCTCACATACTCAGCCTTGAGGGTGCAGAGATTCCTTCAAACTTACGCAGGGCTGGGTGAGCTTCTCAGCATGGCATGGTGAGTCTGCAACCATTTTCAACACTCCCCTACCACCAGTTTATGGCTTGCAAAAATGCACCAGCAACCGCACCTACCCCATCACAGTCTGGTTTGTGATGAAATAACGTTGTGGAACTCTACCCTGTATATGTTGCAGCGGCTGTACGAATAGTACAAGGCAGTCAACCACTACCTGGTGGAGCAGGGCATCATGGGACAACAACTGCCACTGGGATATTTTACTGGGGACAAGTGGCAGCAGATGCAGTACCTCAGCAAGGTACTCCTACTTTTCAAGCAGGCCACCAGGTTTGTCAGCCGGGACAACTCTGGCTGGAACAACATGCTTTCACTAGAGTTCCTTCCAGACAGGACCCAGGGCAGCCTGTTTGAATTAGTAGAGGGTGCTGAGAAGGAGGACCAGAAGGAGAAGATGCCGCAGGAGGAAAAGATGCCCAGTAAACAGGCAGGCCAAGGGTGTGCATATTATCAGGGAAAAGGATACTGAGAAGTAGCCACAGTAGGAGGGAGTGGGAAAGACAGTCAGGAAAAGGTGGACAGGAAGCACCTCTTTCACATGGCTGCTCATATGCTGAGTTGCCTTAGGAAGGACACCTGGAACACAGTCATAACAGAGAGGGACAATTACTGGGTGGCCACCTTGCTAGGCTCCTGGTACAAGACCAAGATGGGGGAATTTATGGAGCCCAATCAGAAAGGTGGTTGAGTCTTATCCCTTCCTCACCATCCCACACCTGTCACCTCTTCACATGCCTATCACAGCAGAAGTTACAACCATGATAAGACCTGGTATGCATCTAAGAGTGCCAGTAGGCAACATAAAAAAACATAATATTAATAAGCAATTGACAAATAAAAAAACGGCGGCAAATTTAAATTTTTTTCTAAAACATCAACAAATTCCAATCAAATCCATCAAGGACAATTTTGAGATTTTGGGGTATTTAGTTTTTCTATTGTGTTTACTCCTAAATACCGATATGTTCATTCTTAGAGGATACCTACTGACCTAGATGTACCATCCTACCAAATTTCAGGTTTTTATCTAAATGAGCATGTGTTTTTATTT
The DNA here is from genome assembly GCA_026402145.1 of Polypterus bichir lapradei. Taxonomy (NCBI): domain Eukaryota; kingdom Metazoa; phylum Chordata; class Cladistia; order Polypteriformes; family Polypteridae; genus Polypterus; species Polypterus bichir. Next base: position 38,581,353 of record JANRMT010061414.1, on the reverse strand, counting down.
ATTGACTGAGACAACTTTGCATACTGTGTGTACAAACTGGATTCCAAAAAAGTTGGGACACTATACAAATCGTGAATAAAAACTGAATGCAATGATGTGGAGGTGCCAACTTCTAATATTTTATTCAGAATAGAACATAAATCACGGAACAAAAGTTTAAACTGAGAAAATGTATCATTTTAAGGGAAAAATATGTTAATTCAGAATTTCATGGTGTCAACAAATCCCAAAAAAGTTGGGACAAGGCCATTTTCACCACTGTGTGGCATCTCCCCTTCTTCTTACAACACTCAACAGACGTCTGGGGACCGAGGAGACCAGTTTCTCAAGTTTAGAAATAGGAATGCTCTCCCATTCTTGTCTAATACAGGCCTCTAACTGTTCAATCGTCTTGGGCCTTCTTTGCCGCACCTTCCTCTTTATGAGGCGCCAAATGTTCTCTATAGGTGAAAGATCTGGACTGCAGACTGGCCATTTCAGTACCCGGATCCTTATCCTACGCAGCCATGATGTTGTGATTGATGCAGAATGTGGTCTGGCATTATCTTGTTGATAAATGCAGGGTCTTCCCAGAAAGAGATGACGTCTGGATGGGAGCATATGTTGTTCTAGAACCTGAATATATTTTTCTGCATTGATGGTGCCTTTCCAGACATGCAAGCTGTCCATGCCACACGCACTCATGCAACCCCATACCATCAGAGATGCAGGCTTCTGAACTGAGTGTTGATAACAACTTGGGTTGTCCTTGTCCTTTTTGGTCCGGATGACATGGCGTCCCAGATTTCCAAAAAGAACTTCGAATCGTGACTCGTCTGACCACAGAACAGTCTTCCATTTTGCCACACTCCATTTTAAATGATCCCTGGCCCAGTGACAACGTCTGAGCTTGTGGATCTTGCTTAGAAATGGCTTCTTCTTTGCACTTTAGAGTTTCAGCTGGCAACGGCGGATGGCACGGTGGATTGTGTTCACTGACAATGGTTTCTGGAAGTATTCCTGAGCCCATTCTGTGATTTCCTTTACAGTAGCATTCCTGTTTGTGGTGCAGTGTCGTTTAAGGGCCCGGAGATCACGGGCATCCAGTATGGTTTTACGGCCTTGACCCTTACGCACAGAGATTGTTCCAGATTCTCTGAATCTTCGGATGATGTTATGCACAGTTGATGATGATAGATGCAAAGTCTTTGCAATTTTTCGCTGGGTAACACCTTTCTGATATTGCTCCACTATCTTTCTGCGCAACATTGTGGGAATTGGTGATCCTCTACCCATCTTGGCTTCTGAGAGACACTGCCACTCTGAGAAGCTTTTTTTATACCCAATCATGTTGCCAATTGACCTAATTAGTGTTTATTGGTCTTCCAGCTCTTCGTTATGCTCAAATTTACTTTTTCCAGCCTCTTATTGCTACTTGTCCCAACTTTTTTGGGATTTGTTGACACCGTGAAATTTTGAATCAAAATATTTTTCCTTTAAAATGATACATTTACTCGGATTAAACGTTTGATCTGTCATCTACGTTCTATTACAAATAAAATATTGACATTTGCCATCTCCACATCATTGCATTCAGTTTTTATTCACAATTTGTTTAGTGTCCCAACTTTTTTGGAATCCGGATTGTATATATCTATCTATTATATAAAAAAATCTTGGGTCGAGACGTGATCATCTCGAAGAGACACTTTGACGTCACACAAGACTAGACATTACAACCTTAGGAAGCAACACTCGTGAGACGGTGACTTTTGCATGTCCCACCCTACTTGCTAACAATTTCAAACAAGTTCACGGACATCTAACCTCGCAGTTGTTTGAATGCTTTTGGCAGACACACTTCATATGTGCTCCCAGCTCTTAAAAATGTTATACGTTGTAGATGGCATGTGAACGACTAAGCGTAGAAGAAAGAGCAGCGCATCGAAAAGAGACACGAAAGTGTTGGAGAGAAAAGAAGGCAAAAAAGGATGCACAAGAGAAAAATAATAATCTATATGCAAGGCCCAGGTATCCCGCGAGAGACACTTTAACGTTCCGCAAGAAAAACCAGTGAGACGAAAGGACAGCTGCTGTGCAGGGTTTTAAATGATTGATGCGCAGTGTGACAAGTAGACCACGCTGCTCTGCAGCAGAAAGACAGCAGCTGATATGTCCGCATCTCCTTAGCTTCAGCCCCCCCCTTACAACACGAGCAGCATATATTATATACTAGCAAAATACCCGCGCTTCGCAGCGGCAAAGTACTACCTTACAATTTTTATTAAGAAGAAATTTAAACCTTTTTAAACTGAGGGAAAATATACCAATAATTATTTGTTAAGGATCTCTTTGTATGCCACGTTGTCAGTTCGGCCCTCCAGTTGTAATATGACCAAGCTGTAGCTGTGCGCTGAGCTTACTCTTGAGCATGCAACGTACAGTTGGCCATGTGAACAGTAATCTTGTTTCAAATCTCACAGCTTGGATTGCTGCTGTCATAATCGGTTTGAGTTTCATGGTTTGTTTCAGTTACGACAGTATTTGTAGGACTTGTGTTGAAGAGACATTCGGCATCTGTCAAGCGTTGTAAGTATACAACCAGTTTCATTGATAACTTCACATCCAGCTTTTGAGAGTTTAAACATTTCTAAACATCAAAGTGTCCACTACTGAAATCGTCACCTGTGAATCTAAGATGTTTAAGAGGCATTGGCGGTTGTCCAAAGGTGTAAAATATTTGGCCATTTCGGTACACTTAAGCATTTCACTCTTCTAGTGCTCCTGTGTAGTATAATTATCTCCTGTACCGTCATCAGTCCACACCTTGAACCTGTCCCAGTCATTCAATACATAAGACACAATGTTCCTCCGGATATCAAGAGTGAGCCTGATATGGCTGTGCAATATGTAACAAAGAGAATGGAAAAGGCAGGTGCCATCTCTGGGCATGGAAACCACTTGGTAAGTGACAGTTCTTTGATCGATGGTGATCACCTTGATAGACATGTTAATGGGGGTACGGTTGGAATGATAAAGGAAATGGGTACCTGAACAATGTAAAGTAAGTCTAAAATACCTACACAATAACTATAATCGTAATAAATGAACAATAAAACAGCGGAGAAGCCGTGGATTAAATAAAAAGGCTGTAGTTATCAGCAGGGAGACGTGAATACCGTGGCGAAGCAAGGAAGAGAATGTAGAGACTGGAGCGACAGACGGCCTTATATAGGCAGGCAGCCAACAACGTGGAAGGCGTTGGGATGGGGGACCCAACGCCGCCTCACACGGTGACCAAGCTGAAGGCTATGGACGTATATATGTACGTAAGTAGGATTCAGTTAGCATTGGGAACCCGCGTACCAAATTTCTTGAAGATGGGCCCATAAGTAACAAAGACCGTTGAAAAGTTCAATATGACGGTCGACAGTGGCGTCATATCACCGAAATAAGTACCAAATTTCGGCATTCTACCTACACGGGAAGTTGGAGAATTAGTGACGTTGAAAAGTTCAATATGGCGGCTGACAGTGGCGTCACACCACCGAAATAAGTACATACATTGGTTTTGGTTAGCACAGGGAAGCCGCCTACCAAATTTCGTGAAGATGGGGCCATGAATAAGAAAGTTCAACATGGCAGACGTTGTCGACTGTTATGACCGTTACGTGCAGAATTTCGAAATGAAACCTGCTTAACTTTTGTAAGTAAGCTGTAAGGAATGAGCCTGCCAAATTTCAGCCTTCTACCTACACGGGAAGTTGGAGAATTAGTGACGTTGTAAAGTTCAATATGGCGGCTGACAGTGGTGTCATACCACCGAAATAAGTATGTACATTGGTTTCGGTTAGCGCAGGGAAGCCGCCTACCAAATTTCGTGAATATGGGGCCATGAATAAGAAAGTTCAACATGGCGGACATTGTTGACCGTTATGACCGTTACGCGTAGAATTTCGAAATGAAACCTGCTTAACTTTTGTAAGTAAGCTGTAAGGAATGACCCTGCCAAATTTCAGCCTTCTACCTACACGGGAAGTTGGAGAATTAGTGATGAGTGAGTGAGTGAGTGAGTGAGTGCTTTGCCTTTTATTAGTATAGATATATATATTTATATTTCTGTGTGTATATATATATATATATATACACACAGTAATCCCTCGCTATATCGCGCTTCAACTTTCGCGGCTTCACTCTATCGCGGATTTTAAATGTAAGCATATCTAAATATATATCACGGATTTTTCGCTGGTTCGAGGATTTCTGCGGAAAATGGGTCTTTTAATTTATGGTACATGCTTCCTCAGTTTGTTTGCCCAGTTGATTTCATACAAGGGACGCTATTGGCGGATGGCTTAGAAGCTACCCAATTAGAGCATGTATTATGTATTAACTAAAACTCCTCAATGATATACGATATGCTTCCCGCGCGGTGCTTGATTGTTTGCTTTTTTCTGTCTCTCTCTCTCTCTCTGCTTGACGGAGGGGGTGTGAGCAGAGGGGCTGTTTGCACAGAGGCTGTTTGCCAAGAGGATACGGACGCTCCTCTACAAAATGCCACTTTATCGCGGTGCTTCAGCATACTTAAAAGCACAAAAGGACGTATTGATTTTTTGATTATTTGCTTTTATCTCGCTCTCTCTCTCTGACATTCTCTGCTCCTGACGGCGCTCCTTTGAAGAGAAGATATGTTTGCATTCTTTTAATTGTGAGAAAGAACTGTCATCTCTGTCTTGTCATGGAGCACAGTTTAAACTTTTGACTAAAGGGTGTTATTTCATGTCTAGAGGGCTCTAATAATGTTAACATTGTGGGAGAGTTTATAAGGGCTTAAAATATATAAAAATAACTATACAAACATATGGTTTCTACTTCGCGGCTTTTCACCTATTGCGGGGGGTTCTGCAACGCAACCCCCGCGATCGAGGAGGGATTACTGTATATACAGTGGGTACGGAAATTATTCACTCTTTGTTATATTGCAACCATTTGCTAAAATCATTTAGATTAATTTTTTCCCTCATTAATGTACACACAGCACCCCATATTGACAGACAAAAAAAAATAATTTTTGAAATTGTTGCAGATTTATTAAAAAAGAAAAGCTGAAATATCACATGGTCCTAAGTATTCAGACCTTTTGCTCAGTATTTAGTAGAAGCACCCTTTTGAGCTAATACAGCCATGAGTCTTCTTGGGAAAGATGCAACAAGTTTTTCACACCTGGATTTGGGGATCCTCTGCCATTCCTCCTTGCAGATCCTCTCCAGTTCTGTCAGGTTGGATGGTAAACGTTGGTGGACAGCCATTTTTAGGTCTCTCCAGAGATGCTCAATTGGGTTTAAGTCAGGGCTCTGGCTGGGCCATTCAAAAACAGTCACAGAGTTGTTGTGAAGCCACTCCTTCGTTATTTTAGCTGTGTGCTTAGGGTCATTGTCTTGTTGGAAGGTAAACCTTAGGTCCTTAGCACTCTGGAGAAGGTTTTTGTCCAGGATATCCCTGTACTTGGCCGCATTCATCTTTCCCTCGATTGCAACCAGTTGTCCTGTCCCTGCAGCTGAAAAACACCCCCACAGCATGATGCTGCCACCGCCATGCTTCACTGTGGGGACTGTATTGGACAAGTGATGAGCAGTGCCTGGTTGTCTCCACACATACCGCTTAGAATTAAGGCCAAAAAGTTCTATCTTGGTCTCATCAGACACCTGAAGAACTCTGAGATGGTGAGAAATAAGATTCTCTGGTCTGATGAGACCAAGATAGAACTGTTCATTGCTCTCAGTTGCTTCAGCAATTCTCTTTCGCTCTGCTTCAGCCTGTCATAAATAGTTTTCATACTCTTTCTTTATATGTTTAACATTTGTTTGCTCAGAGGTTGTGCACTTGCTGCTTCCTTAAGCAGCTCTTCTTTTCTCCTGCCTAGTGGCCCGCTTCTTCTCTTCTTTCATCTGCATCTTTTTGCGTTAAAACTGATTAAGTCAGCGTTTGTGTTGCAATTACTTAATAGGTTTTCCTTAATTTTTCACTTAAGCTGGCAATTAAGTCTTCAATCTGCCTCAAAAATGATTTGAGATATGAAGAGGTAGGGGAAGTGACTGCGAAGGTGGTAGGGATGAGAACAGTACCCAGATGTATGCGCCACACGGCCACCCTGCTGCCTGCTACTGACAGTTTATTCTACAATAAAATAAAATAAAAATAAAAATAGGAATAATTCTGAAACTCTTTGCTTTTAATATAAAGCTATAGTGCAGAATTTCATTGTAGTATATATGTACCAAATTTCAGGCTACAGGTTATTTGATTTTTGATCTTGACCTTCCTGGGTTGACCTTTGACCTTGGAGGTCAATCATCACCCCGAAAGCGCATAGTAGATGTCACGTAGTAAATGTGTACCAAATTTCAGGTCAATATTTCAAATGGTTTGCGAGCTACAGGTGATTTGAAATCCTGGACAGGAATTCATTTTATAACATTACCTGTCAAGGCCTAAAAAGGAGTATGTCACTTTACGTAGTGGTGCTGCTACATAGTTATTATGGGACATGATTATGGGTTGTAAAGAAGGAGCTTAAGGAAAAAAGGGATATATAAGAATAAAGATATCAAAATGGTTTAATAAGAAACATGTAAAACCGATTCAATTCAGAATACCTAATTCATGCATTAAGGTAATATCAAACATTGCTGACGAGAATGATAAAAGTGTACAACCACAAGCTCATATTGATGAAATTTTAATTCATTTCAAGAAAGATCTTGTTTTAGTGGGTCCAAGATGGACGAGATGGCAAACTTAATTTGAACTCTTTGCAGATGGGAAAAGACTCCTTGATTTGGAAAACATGGAGAATGCAGTCAAACAATGAGGTTCTACAGGACCAAATGTACAATACAATTTCTTAATTTTGCAGAATATGAAAACCTTGGCAGACTATAAAGCAGCAGTCACATCTCTAAATGACTACTTAATTCCATGAATCAATGCAGTGCTAGCACACTGTCTTTTCACAAACTTTCACAGAAAACAGAATAGATCGTGCAGCAATTCATGACTTGACTCAGGCAGCCTGCCAGAGACTGTGATTTGAGAGAGACAGCAAAAACTAAACTAGAGACACAATTGTAAGCAACTGCTCCTCTGTTTATGTTTATTGCAGGCTTCTTGAGGGAGGCCATGGGCTCACATCCACTAGTGCATTGGAGGTGAAATCCCTAAGCAACATTACTGAAGAGCAAATGTCAGCAACACCTGTAATTTGTGGTTACTGAAATCAACAGTTCAGAAAGACTGAACATTTGCCTAGGTGGAGTAAAACCTTGAAATGCTTTATTGACTCTGGTGCAACCTTGAACATCATGGATGAAAAAAAAACTTAGAACATGTTAAATGTGAGCACATTAATTGTCAGTCATTGTCTAAGCCACTATATCCTAACACAGGGTCATGGGGGTCTGCTAGAGCCAATCCCGCACATTAATTGTCACTCAGATATTCTGAAAGCAGAGAAAAAATGTTTACTTATTTTTCTAACAAGCCATTAACTATGAAAGGAGCTTTTAACTGCAAACTCAAAGTAAAGGATCAGACTTAATATGCAGTTTCTTGTTTTCAAAATGAATGGCAAACCACTGTTAAGCGAAAGGACAGTGGTCCATGAAGCATGGTGTGCTAAAATTAGGCACAAATATTGGCCCTGTAATAGATCTGAAACAGACACTTCAGCTTCAATACCCTGAAGTAGTCTAAAGAGGGGGAAAGTTAAAAACTAAGCGGAACATTCTGTATATTGATTATAACGTTGAAATAGTAGTCCATTCTCCTACATGAATACTATTTAATTTGAGAAAAGCTGTCAAGAACAAAATTAAAGAACTGATAGATCTGGGACATTATCAAACTAGTTAATGGCTAAATCCAGAGGTTATAGAGCCAAAGGCATATTTAGAATTAGACTTTGCATCAATATTCGACAAAAAAAATTGCACAATTGTCAGGGAATGTTACCCGATTCCAACAGCAGATTAACTTTTACAAGGCATTAATAACTCTATGATGTTCAGTAAATTAGAACTGAAAAGGGGCTATCACCAACTTAAGCTAACTCCTAAATCACACCAAATTACAACTTTTGCTGTTTATAATGATGTGTACAGATATAAAAGGCTTTGATTTGATGCATCTTCAGCGAGTGAGCAATACCAAAAAGAAAGAGCTGGTACAGAAGAAGCTGAAAATGTCTCAGATGATGCTATGGCTATGATTAGGCGGCACATGACAAATGACTGCATGCTATACTGAAACAAATGACACCAATCGCTGAATCGTGAAAAACGTCAATTTGGCATGGACTGTTTAATATTCATGAGAATATTACTAACATAAAAGGGAATTGGGCCTACAGAAGACAGACTCAGGGCAGTGTCAGAAGTGAGGAAACCAGTGAATATTTCAGAGGTTAGCTGTTCGAGTTGTTAGCTATAGCACTAGATTTGCAATATTATAACAACCATTGAGACACCTAACTGGAAAAAGCTAAAGAAGGTGGACACTTTGAAAACTGTAAGGTCTTTACACCAGCAGCTACAGTGCATCCGGAAAGTATTCATAGCACATCACTTTTTCCACATTTTGTTATGTTACAGCCTTATTCCAAAATGGATTAAATTCATTTTTTTCCTCAGAATTCTACACACAACACCCCATAATGACAACGTGAAAAAAGTTTACTTGAGGTTTTTGCAAATTTAATAAAAATAAAAAAAACTGAGAAATAACATGTACTTAAGTATTCACAGCCTTTGCTCAATACATTTGTCGATGCACCTTTGGCAGCAATTACAGCCTCAAGTCTTTTTGAATATGATGCCACAAGCTTGACATACCTATCCTTGGCCAGTTTCGCCCATTCCTCTTTGCAGCACCTCTCAAGCTCCATCAGGTTGGATGGGAAGCGTTGGTGCACAGCCATTTTAAGATCTCTCCAGAGATGTTCAATCGCATTCAAGTCTGGGCTCTGTCTGGGCCACTCAAGGACATTCACAGAGTTGTCCTGAAGCCACTCCTTTGATATCTTGGCTGTGTGCTTAGGGTCGTTGTCCTGCTGAAAGAGGAACTGTCGCCCCAGTCTGAGGTCAAGAGTGTTCTGGAGCAGGTTTTCATCCCGGATGTCTCTGTACATTGCTGCAGTCATCTTTCCCTTTATCCTGACTAGTCTCCCAGTTCCTGCCGCTAAAAAACATCCCCACAGCATGCTGCTGCCACCACCATGCTTCACTGTAGGGATGGTATTGGCCTGGCGATGAGTGGTGCCTGGTTTCCTCCAAACGTGACGCCTGGCATTCACACCAACGAGTTCAATCTTTGTCTCATCAGACCAGAGAATTTTGTTTCTCATGGTCTGAGAGTCCTTCAGGTGCCTTTTGGCAAACTCCAGGTGGGCTGCCATGTGCCTTTTACTAAGGAGTGGCTTCCGTCTGGCCACTTTACCATACAAACCTGATTGGTGGATTGCTGCAGAGATGGTTGTCCTTCTGGAAGGTTCTCCTCTTTCCACAGAGGACCTCTGGAGCTCTGACAGAGTGACCATCAGGTTCTTGGTCACCTCCCTGACTAAGGCCCTTCTCCCCCGATCGCGCAGTTTAGATGGCCGGCCACCTCTAGGAAGAGTCCTGGTGGTTTCGAACTTCTTCCACTTACGGATGATGGAGGCCACTGTGCTCATTGGAACCTTCAAAGCAGCAGAAATTTTTCTGTAACCTTCCCCAGATTTGTGCCTCGAGGCAATCCTGTCTCGGAGGTCTACAGACAATTCCTTTGACTTCATGCTTGTTTTGTGCTCTGACATGAACTGTCAACTGTGGGACCTTATATAGACAGGTGTGTGCCTTTACAAATCATGTCCAATCAACTGAATTTACCACAGGTGGACTCCAATTAAGCTGCAGAAACATCTTAAGGATGATCAGGGGACACTATTGCAGCATAACTTTTTAGTTCCCGGAACAAATCCAGCAGTTCAACCTTCTGCGTGTTTTAAACTTCTTCTGCCGCTTAGGCTCAGTGCCAGAAGCCTTAGAAGGTACAGGGCGATTTGGCGACATCATGTGCATTTAAGAATAACAAAATGAATATAATAACAAAATGGAAAACACGAAGACACTCAGCTGGAGTTGCGTCACAGGGCAGCAATCAATCAGCAGCAAGGAGAAATGAATAATTCTCTCGGACTGGCTACTTTAACCATCCCAAACCGCGTTTCCCTCAGTGGTGGTAAACCCACTCTCCTGGAGACGCGTCACAGGGCAGCAATTAATCAGCAGCAAGGAGAAATGAATAACGCTCTCGGATTGGCTACTTTCACCATCCCAAACCGTGTTTCCCTAAGCGGTCGCTTCCTGTTCTCTCTACAGCACAGTATTGCCACAAAAAAAGCCATAAAAAAATTGCGGAGGATATTTGCGCTTTCCGTTAATAATTAATAGTTAGGTTCTAAGAAAAAATTTGCGAACTACTGAGTCCACAAACCCTGAACTGCAACTTCGCGGGGGTCTACTGTACTGGGATATCTTGTGCTACGTGGGACACACATACTAATGCCACAAGCACTAGAAAACAGAGATCTATACTAATAAAAGGCAAAGCCCTCACTGACTCACTCACTCACTCACTCACTCACTGACTGACTGACTGACTGACTGACTGACTGACTGACTCATCACTAATTCTCCAACTTCCCGAGTAGGTAGAAGGCTGAAATTTGGCAGGCTCATTCCTTACAGCTTCCTTACAAAAGTTGGGCAGGTTTCATTTCGAAATTATACGCGTAATGGTCATAACTGGAAGGTATTTTTCTCCATTTACTGTAATGGAGTTGAGCTTGACCGCCGTGAGGGCGGAGTTTCGTGTGACATCATCACGCCGCCCACGTAATCACGTGAACTGACTGTAGAAAACCAGGAAGAGCTCCAAAATACGCTGAAGAAAACATGCATTATATAATTGAGAAGGCAGCGAAACAATAAGAAGCGAGCGAGTGACATATACTACCATATTCATCATTGCAGCTACTTCGGAAACAAAGCAAGGTATAAACGTAAACTTTAAATTAAGTTAATAAACAGGCTGCCGCTGGCGTTTTCCATGCCCACGGGTAATGCGGGATACAAGTTTAATGAGAGAACGCAGGATATAAACGAGAGTTTTGATCACTTTGTAACTAAGTTAAAATTGCAGGTGAAGGGGTGTGCTTATGCAAATTCTGAGAGACTGTGTTTGTGGGGGATTGACAGTTAAGGCGGGTGGAGGAGTCACGTCATCATATCCCCTCCCATTTACCTCATTTCGCTCTGAGCTGAGCTCCGCGTCTAACGCCGTCTTCTGAAGCAACTTCGTCACACTGCCACCTAAAGTCAAAACTTAAATATATAAAGTCAGCGTCGGAATATATAAACTCAGCGCTGGAATATATAAAGTCAGCGTCGGAATATATTGTCACGCTTGGGTCACAGATTTGCACAGAGACACAGGAGGTCGTAGAAACAAGAAGGATTTTTATTCAAACACTGCAAACACATGAGCTTAAACGTGCTCCATGACAAGTCAGAGATGACAGTTCCGCTAGGAGCAGAGAGAGAGAGAGCGATAAAAGCAAGCAAACAATCAATTTTCAACTGACAGGCGCTGCACAAGGCTTTTAAGTTAGCGGGGCAGCGAAACAATAAGAAGCGAGCGAGTGACATATACTGTACTACCATATTCATCAGTACAGCTACTTCGGAAACAAAGCAAGGTATAAACCTAAACTTTAAATTAACTTAATAGACAGGCTGCCACTGGCGTTTTTCATGCCCACGGGTAATGCGGGATACAAGTTTAATGAGAGGACGCAGGATATAAACGAGAGTTTTGATCACTTTGTAACTAAGTTAAAATTGCAGGTGAAGGGGTGTGCTTATGCAAATTCTGAGAGACTGTGTTTGTGGGGGATTGACAGTTAAGGCGGGTGGGGGAGTCACGTCATCATCTCCCCTCCCATTTACCTCATTTCGCTCTGAGCTGAGCTCCGCGGCTAACGCCGTCTTCCGAAGCAACTTCGTCTCACTGCCACCAAATACTCACAGAGAAATCCACAAGTTAATACACACGCTGCCTCTAGACTTTCTCCACACTGAATCCTCCAGGCACTACTTACAAAAGGTTACATTGACAATCGTGTTACGTTATTTTTAAAATGTTCAATTTTCTTAGCACAAGCACAGCTGAGAAGCTTCGATGCATGTGCTCCATAACGCGTTAAAAAATAATGCATTTAATCACACTTTGCATTACAATCAAAGGGGAACTTTTGTCAATGCATGATTTCCTGGTACACCGATTACATTGATCAGCGCATCCCAATTCATTTTAGCCTTGCACCACCTTGGTTTGAGAAGAAGTATGAAAAAATATGAGGTTAACACACAAAAACAGATCACCAATTCAAGCTTTATGAATAATCGATTCGCCATCAATAATTGTTTTGGTAAAGCCATACTCAGTGTAATCCTCCTTCCATTTTATAATTTTTCCGCCACTAGCCATGATTAAATGAACGGTAAAAAAGTAAGAGCGAAGCGAGGGTGACTTATTTAGGCAGGCATATATATGACAGCAACACTCATGACAATGTCAATCATGTTACGTTATTATTAAAATGTTTCCTTTTCTTTTTCATTACTTCTTTAACACACTACTTCTCCGCTGCGAGGCGCGGGTATTTTGTATATGAATGACCTCCAAAGAGCAAGGAGACTTTTGATCATGTGAACGTGTCTGCAAAAACTGGCGTCTCCTGCCCAGCAAAAGTCGAGCAGCCGGCGCGCGCGCATAGCTGTGCCGGCCTTTGAGACGCTGACTGCGCTTCTGCCTTAATTCAAAGAGAGCACTTTTAATTTTTTTCATCCTCCCCCTGAGCTATAGCCCAGACAAGTGCAAACACGGGACCCCTTTTCTACACCGCGGCAAAATAATATTAAGGCGCTTCGCACTTTATTTTGCACGTATACGATTATGAGGTCGTCAGCTCGGATTATGAAGACACGCACAGGAGTGAAGGACTGACAGTGCCATCACAGCCAATTAATAGCTGGGACGTCTCACCAGTCTGCACAAGACCCACCGCGACTGTCTCCAAAAGTCGCTCATATCGTCACCGAATACATCTCTCTATACTATATAAAAGAAAAAGGCAACTTTCCTTTCTTTACACCTTTTTTCATTTTATCCCAAACCAAAGCCTTTCTCTCTTAACACTGCAGAGGACACAAAACTAATTTTCTTTAATTGCTGGTAAGGCACATTACCAGAGGCAGAAATTTGGACTTTCACATAGAAAATGTAATTTCTATACCACAGCCGTCGTGTAGCGCCTTTCAAAAGGGATCTACTACCGAGAGATGATCCATATACATTTTAGCTGCTGTTAGTACTACTTACCTGTTCTGTTATACCGTCTTTAAAATGTAGTTTACCCGCAACCACTCCAGTAGTGCTCAATGTACCTTTACTTCTTAAAACGTTAATGTTTTACTGTTTAATAACTTATAGACTACATTTTATTATTTTTCCCTTGCACTCAGTGATCAAAGCTATACACACATATATAGACACATACATATATATATACACATATATATATATATATACCTGTGTGTATGTTTGTATGTATGTGTATACACCAAGGTTATTATAGTTTTGCCTTTTTATATTAGTTTTTATTTCTATATTTTTTCTGACCTTACTTGGAAATTCAGTTTAGTTTTAGTTTTCCTTCATTGTGTATTTTTAGTTTTAGTTTAGTTTTTATTTCACAAAGGTATTTCTATTTTATTTTTATATATATTAGTTTCAGTTTTAGTTTTAGTAATTATGGCATGGAGCTCTTACGGAGTTACTTTTGTGTCACAATCAGATAGAACTGCACACTTAACAGATTGAGTTTAATGTTAGTGGAAGCTTACTACACTGCCTAGTTTACTATCTGGTTTTGATTTTGTCTAATAAAACCAAACATAATCAAAACTAGACACTGAATATGAACAATTTTACACAATTTTATAATTTTTTAAATATTTTCTCATGAAAATCACAAGGGCTTAGGAAGAACAGGACTCTTAGGCTTGAGTCAGTGTGCAGAACCCACCTAGCTGTATTGAGGGAAACAAAGAACAACAAGCATGTAGTGTCAAGGTTAGGGGTGGTGAGTCTTGAATAGCCCACCATAAGAACAGTAAACCCATAATGAGCAGAGCAGGAGCAGGTAATAAGAGTATGGACAGGCACAAAACAACAGAGACAGCGTCTGAGATTAAGAAAACATGTACATTATCTAAACCTGTTTATCCAGAGTAGGATTGCAAAACTTACAAGGGTTAAAGACTAACGGCAAGAATATTCATTCAAAAACTAAAACTAAAAATATTTTAGTAAATTGTTATTTTATTTCAGTTAGTCTTTCCAGCTACTTTAATAGTTTCGTTTAGTTTTAGTTTTTAATTTTGGCTTTGTTAATTATTTTATTTCAGTTTACGAAAATGTTTTTTTAATAATAGTTTCAGTTTTGATTTTAGTTTTAGTTAACTATAATAACCTTGGTATACACACACACACACACACACACACACACACATACATACATACATACATACATACACACACAAAAATTATATGTGTGTGTCTGTGTATGTATGTATGTATATGTGTGTGTATATATGATGTAGATAGGTATGCATATATATATATGTGTATGTAGATATGTATATAGTGTCAGGGATGCCAGGGGCCATGACCCGGCCGGGACGCCTTGAGGGACCGGATGTGGGTCTGGGCCCACCCTGGATCACGTGGGGGTTGCCTTCCGGGTTGCTTTGGGGGCCACGGGTACAGGGCATGGAAGCTCCACCCTGTAGGGGCCCGTGGTCACCGCCAGGAGGCGCCCCAATGCCTTGGGGACTTGTTACCCCAGCACTTCCGCCACACCAGGAAGTGCTGGGGGGAAGATTTATGACGGCGCCCGGAGAGCAGCCGGGAGGACAGCCGGCACTTCCGCCACGCTGGGGCGTGGCCAGAGGAGGATTGCCGGGAACACCTGATGCTCATCCGGGAACCCTATAAAAGGGGCCGTCTCCATTCATTCAGGGCTGGAGTCGGGTGGAAGCAGGACAAGGCACGAGAGAGGTGTGGAGGCGGCCCGAAGAAGAGGCATTTGTGGCCAGGACTGAGAGTGTTGGGGTATTGTGCACGTGACTGGGTCTGTGTGACCATTGTTGGGGTCTGGGTGACCCGTATTAGATAATTGTAAATATTGTAAATAAACGTGTGGTGGTGTTCAAACAACATGTCCGCCTGTCTGTGTCCGGGTGGGGTTCACAATAGATATGTATATATGTATATAGATATGAAGATATGTATGTGTATATGTATATATGTAGACTCAAACCCATTATGACAGCAGCAATCCAAGCTGTGAGAAAACAGTAAAAAGGAGGCGTGTCAGACGTCGTGGTACATTTTCTGATGCAGCTAGACGAAAACAACTTTGTGACGCTGCCGCCAAATACACAAAACAATTACTTTGACAATCATGTTACGTTATTTTTAAAATGTTTCCTTTTCTTTTTCCTTCCTTCTTTAACACACTACTTCTCCGCTGAGAAGCGCGAGTATTTTGCTATATATATATATATATATATATATATACACACACAGAGATAGATAGATATATATATATGTGAGAACAACACTCATATCAATGACAAAACAATTACATTAACAATCATGTTACGTTATTTTTAAAATTTTTCCTTTTCTTTTTCATACCTTCTTTAACACACTACTTCTCCGCTGCGAAGCGCGGGTATTCTGCTAGTTTTTAAATATATGTCAAAGATAGCTAGAGTGCTAAATACTCAAAGAGAACAAACAAGAGAAGGTATACAAATTCATTACATAGTTCTGTACAACAACACACAAAGTTGTAAGCAAGACTAAAAATAAAGTGTTAAAATAAAACATTACCCACTGTACTAAGTCTGATTAACCTGCTTGCGAGGTGGTCTAAAGTTAGTACACAAGTTTGTTACTAAAGAACTGTGAAGCCAACATTGAAGACTGCAAGAATGGATTAATAAAGTATCTATCTATCTATCTATCTATCTATCTATCTATCTATCTATCTATCTATCTATCCATCTACTTCACGTAACAGTGAAAGAGATGCTTGCTGTTTTGATTAACAGTACTGCAGTTGCACTCAAAGCATTACAGAGTATGACAAAGTATTCACTTCTTTGTGAATAAAGAAAAGGAAAACAAGTGAGTCAGGGAATGCATTTAAACAAGAAAATAAGTTTATTAGAATGGGAGGTTCAAAACAGGGGAAGAAGCAAGGATGGTGCGGAACAGAACTGATTCTTAAGAAATAAAGTACTGAACTATGTAGTTTCACTCCACTGTTCTGGTTGGCAGGAACGCCTTTACCGAAATGCACTGGCTACTGTATGTTCCCATTAGAAGGACTGTTATCACATATTGAACAAAGCAGAGTCTCTTTCCCCATCCAGTCTCTCCCAACGTTATTTTGGGCTTTATCTTTGATCCAGAAGACACTGCTTACCCTTCTGTTTCTCCTGACAATTTTTTAGTGAAAAGATACTCGATCACACTGTCATGAATCTTTTACAAGTTTACCATCATAATTAAAAGTGTCATTTAAAATAAGTTTTTTTGTTCTTTAGTTTCTGTGAAAGAAAGAATTTACTGGGAAACCATGGTGTAAATATCTGACCAGCACAAAATTCTACTACTGAAAAATCTGTTGCATCATCATGACTAATAGTTTTTTTTAAATGTCTGCAGTAATGTTTGAAATTAGTTGTCATTTGCTGGACTATTTTCCTTTTGCAGCAAAGCAAGTGGTTCAATTGTGTGAAACTCCATTCTTCCTTTGCTATGCAATATGCTGAGTTTACTTTAACGGAGAGATCATATCTTTTCACATTATCATTCATCTTTTTGTGTCTGGAAGCACTTTACCACCGCAGATTCTTTGGCACATGAGCTTGCAGCATGCCGCATGTCATTTGCTGTCGAGAGTGGGCTTTTAGATTTTCACGTTTTAAAACTGTGTGATCCGGACACAAAA
The DNA here is from genome assembly GCA_026402145.1 of Polypterus bichir lapradei. NCBI lineage: Eukaryota > Metazoa > Chordata > Cladistia > Polypteriformes > Polypteridae > Polypterus > Polypterus bichir. The sequence goes on along the minus strand of JANRMT010061414.1, from coordinate 38,564,189 downwards.
TCTGTTTTACTGGCTACATTAGGTTTGCTGTAGCAACACTTGCACATTATCATGTCTTCCTCCGGATTGTGTAAAAGCCATTTGAAGTCCAACAGCCAACTACCCTGGAACTGTCACTTTTTCCCACCCCACTCCTTCCTTTTCACTTGGAATGAGCGATACGCCTTTCAGTCACGATTGAAGTGCTGCACTCAAAGTGTTTGGTTTCCTTTGCACACATGACTGATGAAAAAAGTTTTCTGCTCAGACAGGGTCATGTGTTTCTTCACAACCATTTTTTTAAGCATACACATGCTAAAGTTACATGTGAATGCAAGCGTGCAATGCAGAGTGACAACGTAAAAAAAATATATGGCCTTTTACTAGCTAGTGGCTAGTGACATATATTTTAATCACTTATCATAAAACTTTGTTGGATATGCTAGTTGCTATTTGCCTTCTAGGGGACTAGACTATGATTAGAATTATTTCTTACTTTAAACCGAAATGCATGTCATTATGCCTAGCCTAGCAGACACTGCATTATGTATCTGTATCACATAACACTGAGGTAACATTCAACTTACTGGGATGACAGCAAGTCTTCCTTCCCCTTAGAGCCTGTAACGGTATGTTTTCTGTTCAAATGTTTGTACATCTTCATTGTGCTCTTATGTATTTTCTGCCACTTGCTTAATATCTGTCTTTTTCAAATGCGCTCACAACTGAATGAAGTAGTGATGAAGCTGCGCAGCACAACATACTCAGGCTAATGAAATAATTAAAAACTAGACTCTCAAAAACTAGACAAATTATGCCTGTCCACTTTAAACATAATTATGTCAAAAATCCTCAATTTCTTACACTTAAAAATGCACTGATACACTTCAAAAATAACATATTTTAATTAAGCTGTGTAGCCAGTTAAGGATGCCACTGAACCCCAAATCCCAGACACAATAATGACCAAAACAGTCACAGGTTCAAATAATGCAGTGGTTCTCAAACTGTGGGGCAGGCACCCCTAGGGTGGTGCGAAGCAACAAAAAAGGGGGGCGCGAAGATGTGAAAAAAAGAAAACAAGAATCAAAAATATGAAAAATACATCTATTGAAACCAAAACAAATTAACTTAATGTACATTTTGATACTAGAGAAATAAATAATTGAGTTAGATAAATGTCGATAAAAGTTAAGTAGGTATAATAAAATATGCATCTATGATATATCATTAATTAAAAAAGAACAAATTGGTATTAGTGGGCTCCTTTCAAAAAAAGTTAGGGGGGCGCGATTAAAACTATTATGAAAACTCGGGTTGCAAATACTTAAAGGTTGAGAAACACTGAAATTATGGATGTTTAATCCACCAAGTACTTTGTACAAATAAGAACAGCCAGTAATTACACAAAACCATAAAACTCTTTCCTCTCCTTTCGCCACCAGCTGAGTGTCACCTGCAGCCTCCTGTCTCCAGGTTGTTTGAGAACCAGGGCAGCCCCCAAATCCCCACCCAGATATCAACGTTTTGTGGTACCCAGGGACTCTGACAGGGTTGCACTTCTGCGCACCAGGTGCCATAAACTCCTTCATGTGTTCAAGCCGGATGCCTCCAGCAGATGACTGCTGTCTAACTTATGGGGGTATGGAATTGCTTCTGGCCTCCGGCTTCTGCTTGTCCATCCCCCAGCACCTTTCACTTTGGCAAGAGGTCATGCAGTTGTCCAGCCAGAATGCCCATATGTCATCCATGACCCTCACAGATGATTCAGGCATATTATATAAGACAACTTTGTGAATTAAAACACATGATCCACTGTGTAGTGTTCCAAAAGTACATTAAGGAAGATGTAGAATACACTGGTAACTATTACATTTTCACAATGCTTTTACCTGGGCTGTGTTTTTCAAGTTGGTACCACCGGTAGAAGGCCCTCTTCTTTTGTTCACTTAAGTCTGAGCCTTGCTGAAGAAGCCAGTGGGATATCCGACTCTGACTGATACCTAACATTCAAAAAAGCACAATTTAAAATGGCATAATTCAGTACTCTTCCATTTGAGTAACTTACTCAAATAAATAAATAAACCACAGGTTTATAGCAGACACTTAAAAGTGCAGAAAGAAGCATATTTGAAATGCAATTTGAGGTCTAATCAAAAATGCTCAAGGCATTGTCTTTTGCCAGTAACATGTGCTAGTAGCCTATTGAGCAGACATATAAACATATACAGTACAGGCCAAAAGTTTGGACACACCTCCTCATTCAATGTGTTTTCTTTATTTTCATGACTGAAGGCATCAAAACTATGAATGAACACATGTGGAGTTATGTACTTAACAAAAAAAGGTGAAATAACTGAAAACATGTTTAATATTCTAGTTTCTTCAAAATAGCCACCCTTTGCTCTGATTACTGCTTTGCACACTCTTGGCATTCTCTCGATGAGCTTCAACAGGTAGTCACCTGAAATGGTTTTCACTTCACAGGTGTGCCTTCTCAGGGTTATTTAGTGGAATTTCTTGCTTTATCAATGGGGTTGGGACCAGCAGTTGTGTTGTGCAAAGGTCAGGTTAGTTGGACGATCATTTATTTTTCAACAGGACAATGACCCCAAACATACCTCCAGGCTGTGTAAGGGCTATTTGACCAAGAAGGAGAGTGATGGAGTGCTGTAAATGGTCATGAAAATAAAGAAAACACATTGAATGAGGAGGTGTGTCCAAACTTTTGGCCTGTACTGTATATTACTGTGAGCTCCTCAAAAAAAAAATTCCTGTTAACACTAGAACCCCTAAAGCATACGAAAAAGTCATAATCCCAGATCATCTTAAATTCCTTCAAACCTCTCCATTAGCATATTTTGTTTTGCAAATGTGTTGATCAGCACAAGTAGCAAGCAGCCTGCTATCCCATCCCTCCACCACCGCTGCTCAAGTCAGTCAAAAAGTTCTCCCAGCTCAAGTCCGTTTGTCTGCGTGTAAGGTGCCTGGAGTTGTATAAGGTAAATAGTATATCGTTATTTGGAACACATGCATTTCTTTTGTGTTCCGTGTCTACAACAACTGGGTAAATCTATGATGACAGGAAATGCAAGGCAAGAAATGTTGAACACACAGCTAAAACAGAAACTTTTTTCATGTTATAGTACTAATGACAAAATTTTGACATGAAATGTATAATGTATGATGACTGAAGTTCAAATATCAAATAAACATTTCACAAAAGGTACAAGTATTACAAAACAAGTGTGCTTTTATTCAAGAATATAACCGAAGAATAAGAAATCTGGTTAGGGCACGACGCTGATATGACCGCTTGGGTGGTGCAGTGGTAAAATATGCTGAAATCAAGACATTGCTGGTTTGAGTCCGGGCTCTTCCTAGATTTACTGTTTTGAGTAGTGAGCTGCTCTTATTGTTACTATTATTGAATAAAATCATACAAACTCATATCAAATGTAACAGCCAGTGTAAAGGTATGGTACTTGTAAAGGTTAGCATTTTTCTTCATTATTAATTTTTATTCTCTCAGTCAAGTTCACGCTACCCCCGATCTGACACTGCTGTTTTCATATAAAGATATACTATAACAGAGCTGAACTCAGATGAGGATGAGGGCTCCATATCAGAGAAAGAGAACAGAAGCCCTCCTTGCAAGAAACGTCTACTCACACATAAGAACATCGCAGCTGCACCAGGCTAAAAGCTAAAGATGACACAGTTTGGATGCAGCAACAAGTTGGGCATCATTCTTCCAGTGATTCTACAAAACACATATCCATTATCGAAATAGCAGGGCCTACAGAGCTCACCAAGGTATTGTGCAAAGTTCTGTTTCGGATTATGTTTTTGATGGTCTTTATAAAAAAAACAAACTTAATTACTTATCTTATGCACATGTACAGTGGAACCTTGGGTCACGAACGTCTCGGAACACGTACAAATCAGGTTACGACCAAAAAGTTCGCCAAACTTTTGCACCTGTTCACGACCACACACTTGGGTGACGAACAAGCCAGTTTCTCTTCCGGTTCGTACGCGCAGATGATTTCTGCACGTGTTCAGTCTCTCCCTGTACAGTACATTGTTCTCGGTCAAACGTGCATCGCGCAGAGGGACTTTACCACAAAACTGTAATCTCCTCTCCACCCAGCTTCCTGCTCACTTCCTTCATGCCAGAACTCAACTCATGCATGGTTAGTTTTCTTGGTTGTTTATGGTTAGTTTTTGTATAAATTAAGGATTTTTCAAATGTTCATTTTTTCCCTGTGCTTAAAACTCGTTAAAAGCGAGCGGTTTGTAAGGCTGTAGCGTGAACTCTTGCAATGTTATTTTTCTCTGTTCAAGGTTTTCTCAGTGTTATTCAATGTTTTTACATTTAGTTTACTATTTAGTTCACTGGGGCAGATCTAGATAACCAGAAGTCTCACATACTTATTTGTTGCAAAGGTGGCATACTATGACAGTGTCAAATTAGAAGTTACCAAGCTCTCCAGTATGACACGCATTCTACTGCCAATGCCTGTCAATGGAGACAGCATGGATATGTGATTGATTTTACAGTATGCACCTATTAGCAATGATTGAGGCTAAATCACCTGAACTCCATAATCTGAAGGGGTGCACATACTTTTAGCCATACTGTGTACATCTTTAGGATGTGGGAAGAAACCTAGCAAATAAGAAGGTGCTTTGCAAACTCTATACAATGCCTTGACTGAAATCTGAACCCTCATGCAAGTAGACACGGGCAGCAATATGTTACTTTCTCTGTTAGTTACTCTTGTAAATGTCTGAAAAAAACTGTACTTTCAGATTAATTACCTAATAATACTTTTTTATTATTTTTACTCAAGTACATATACTTTTTTTATTATTTTTACTCAAGTACATCTGTGAACAAAAGATTTCATTTTATTTTGTTATATTTCTGTCATCTTTATTCCGGTTACATTAGTGCTTTTCACATTTACCGCTTAGCTTCTTAAAGTCACTTTTACCAAAAAGAATAAGTACCAGCTCCACACATCTTTACCCGGCTCATTCTATGTATTTCATTGAAACCCAATAGTGATGCCACATCATTTTCCTTTGACTTATTCTGTGATTTCATTAGCCATAACTGGCTGTTAGTAACAAATATCCTGCTAATTGTCAGCGACTTTCAGTTTTAACAAAATATTAACAAAATGGCAAAGGCCCTTAGAAACATACTACCTATTTATTTTGGGAATTCAGCTAAGCAGTTTGAAATAAATGAAGCATTGACTAATTGCTAATGCTAATGAGCATCCCTGAGCTCAGATGCAGTCAATGTTTACACGGGAAATAAAAAAAGAAGAAAAACAAAACACAACATTTATATCAAATTATAATGTTCATATGCAAAACAAAACATTGAGTATACATGAAGTACACCTTCATTTTATGAAAATATGTGCCTTTATTTTCTTCTGCTGTGTAGGTAGCAAACCTCTGATTGTTTTCTTATTAGGTGCTTCAATTTTTACTTTAGCCCTGAAATATCACAAACTTGCAAAGTAGCAAATGTCAAGTTTTGAGATCTAATTTCAATACCCTAACTTAAATGTCATTACTGTAAAACTTAAATATTTTATTATTATATAGTAATATCTAGTTCTAATCAATCTATTAAACTGAGTTTCTCAGAGTGTGGATGAGAGTGCAGTACCTTGCTATCATTTTCCTAAATCAATGATTGTTATTCCCTGTTCTTGGTGGGGTCTCTATGGCTTTTTTGGAGGTTAAGTAATTTTGCCACTAATTGACCCCACTGTTAAATTAGTTTTATCATAAAAAAGATAATCTCCAATGTTCTAGCTATAAGGATTGAGAAAGTGCTTCCTTCCATAATATCAAAGACCAAAGTGGATTTATTGGAAACGGATGCATAGCTTCTAATCTTCGACATTTGTTTAATATAATGTATTCACTCATTAAATCAAAAACCCCAGCAATCCTACTACATTTGCACTACAAAAAAGCATTTGATATGGTTGAAAGGACTACTTATTCACTACATTACACAAATTTGGGTTTGGCTCAAACATATTTATTAACAACATTATTTCAGACTATTTCAAACTAGAATGCGATACTTGACAAGTGCCAATGAGCCACTGGCTGTTTACTTTTGAAATGCATCAGTGATAAAGGGGATTTTCAGAGAAGAACTTGGAACAGAAAATATCACTATATGCAGATGATATGTTATTGTATATATCTGGCCCACAACATTCTATGCCAGCAGTCCTAAAAGCACTACCAGAAACTCAAAAGATATCTACAATCAAAATTAATTGGAATAAAAGGCTTGTGTGCATTTTCCACTGAACTCTCTAGCACACAATATTAGACTTCATACCTTTTAATTTATCTTAGCAGATCAATTTTTTTATCATGGTTTGGGCCTGTTTTGCTGCATGTGGGCCAGGGCAGCTTGCCTTCATTCTGTATTATATCAGAGAATTCTAAAGGAAAATGTCAGGACATCTGTCCATGAACTGAATCTCAAGAGAAGGTAGGTCATGCAGCTAGACAACGACCCTAAGCACACAAGTGGTTTTACCAAAGAATGGTTAAAGAAGAATGAAGTTAAAGTTTTGGAATGGCCAAGTCAAAGTCCTGACCTTAATCCAATTGAAATGTTGTGGAAGGACCTAAAGCGAGCAGTTAATGTGAGGAAACCCACCAACATCCCAGACTTGAAGCTGTTCTGTACGGAGGAATAGGCTAAAATTCCTCCAAGCCGGTGTGCAGGAATGATCAAAAGTTACTGGAAACGTTTAGTTGCAAATATTACTGCATGGGGGGGTCACACCAGATACTGAAAGCAAAGGTTCACATACTTTTGCCACTCACAAATATGGAATATTCAATCATTTTCCTTAATAAATAAATGACCAAGTATAATATTTTTGTCTCATTTGTTTAACTGGTTTCTCTTTATCTACTTTTAGGACTTGAGTGAATATCTGATGATGTTTTAGGTCATATTTATGCAGAAATATAGAAAATTCTAAAGGGTTCACAAACTTTCAAGCACAACTGTATGAATAAATGGTCCACCCTCCATCTCACATTAGCAGGGAGAAACACTGTTAAGATGAACATCCTTCCAAGTAGGGATGGGTATCGTTTAGGTTTTATCCGATACCGGTGCCAAAACGGTACTTTTGAAACGTTGCCGGTGCTTAAACGGTGCTCGAACCGGTGCTTAAAAAAATAAAGAACACAAACTTCGTCCAAAAACCTCTTGCGTTTTTATTTTTCCCAGTAATTTTTTTTAAACAAAATTATAACAAACCTAGTCCTTTCTGTCAATAAAACATAACTTCTTTGGTTGGAACCAGTGCTTAAACAATTGAAAACACAAACTTTGTCATGAAACCTGTGATGTTTAGCAGTTTTTTTGCAAGAAGATAATCATATTAGCCTTTTCTGGAGCTATACGGCATCGCTCTTGGCTGATGGCATGCCCAGCACAAGAGAAAAATCTTTCAGAAGGCGTTGATGATGCTGGGACACACAAGTATTTTTCTGATAGGGCAGATAAATTGGGGAGTGTATCCCTCTTACTCCACCACCAGGCCACAGGGTCTTGTCCAGAGGTAATTCCTGGCAGTCTTTTGTATATTTGAAGCTCCTTCTGTACCTGCTCTGTGATTGAGGGGACTCTACCCGCTTGAGAAGCAGCCTGTTGAAGCTCTCTGTCTTCATCCTCAAACAGCTTTTCTAAGGGTGGCTTCTGGACCTTACTTAGCTGAAATCTTCCAGATAAAAAATAAAAACATATAGCTCACCTTTTATTCAAATATAGTTTACTTATAATATTTAGAGAAGACTTACAAAGCTAAGCAGCTATGAACATATTAACCTTTACAGTATTATACAGTCTATTTTTTTTTTTATGTAAGAGTAATACAACATTTTTCACCTGAATGATGGTGACTCCACCGTTGAAAATGGATGGAGATCTTTGACTATAAATTTTGTCACTGCCCTATGAATTTCGTCCACTTTTTCTTTCGTCATTTTAGCCTTTTTGGCCAGGGTGAAGGGAGTATCTGCCATCAAACAAGAAGACAGCCGCATGTAACTACGACGGTGTTTGCTAGTTCACCTTACATGCATTAATGTAATAACGTGGTTAGCCTACTCAACGTAAATTGCACGAACAACATTAAGCTACTCACCCAGAGAAGAACGGGTGCTGCTGCCATCATCATCATCATCATCAGTTATCATTTCTGCTACACTGGCAGGGCTAGGGGCCGGACTCTCCTCCTCGGGTTCTTGGATGTTGCTAACTCCGAGAACAGGCACCACACCCGCAGTAGATGTGCTCGGTGTGATGTCTTGCTGCAAGTTATCAAATGCGGTGCATTTTTCGGCTTTTAAAAAAACGCCATGCAACGCCATGTGTTTCATTAGATTTGAGGTGTTACCTCCTTTGCACATTATTACCTTTAAGCATTTGTTGCAGGCTGCTGAGTTTATATCTTTTGCTGTGAAGTACAGCCACACTCTCGAGCGCTTCAGCTTCGGCATTTTAGCTCTGCTCTAAAAAAAAACCCGTACATACCTGTGCCCGCCTACTATCCTTGGAAAGGAAGTGATTGGCTAGATTTCTCAGGGAAAAAAGCACCGAAATGAAGCACCGAATTGTGCGCTGCTTTTCGGTCTGGTTACTACCGTTCATGTCAGCACCGGTTCCACAATGGCACCGGACACCGGTACCCATCCCTACTTCCAAGCTTCTTTTTCTCTTTCAAACCATCCCCATATACAGTGCATCCGGAAAGTATTCACAGCACATCACCTTTTCCACATTTTGTTATGTTACAGCCTTATTCCAAAATGGATTAAATTCATTTTTTTCCTCAGAATTCTACAAACAACACCCCATAATGACAACATGAAAAAAGTTTACTTGAGGTTTTTGCAAATTTATTAAAAATAAAAAAAACTAAGAAATCACATGTACAAAAGTATTCACAGACTTTGCTCAATACTTTATCGATGCACCTTTGGTAGCAATTACAGCCTCAAGTCTTTTTGAATATGATGCCACAAGCTTGGCACACCTACCCTTGGCCAGTTTCGCCCATTCCTCTTTGCAGCACCTCTCAAGCTCCATCAGGTTGGATGGGAAGCGTCGGTGCACAGCCATTTTAAGATCTCTCCAGAGATGTTCAATCGGATTTAAGTCTGGGCTCTGGCTGAGCCACTCAAGGACATTCACAGAGTTGTCCTGAAGCCACTCCTTTGATATCTTGGCTGTGTGCTTAGGGTCATTGTCTTGCTGAAAGATGAACCGTCGCCCCAGTCTGAGGTCAAGAGTGCTCTGGAGCAGGTTTTCATCCAGGATGTCTCTGTACATTGCTGCAGTCATCTTTCCCTTTATCCTGACTAGTCTCCCAGTTCCTGCCGCTGAAAAACATCCCCACAGCATGATGCTGCCACCACCATGCTTCACTGTAGGGATGGTATTGGCCTGGTGATGAGCGGTGCCTGTTTTCCTCCAAACGTGACGCCTGGCATTCATACCAAAGAGTTCAATCTTTGTCTCATCAGACCAGATAATTTTGTTTCTCATGGTCTGAGAGTCCTTCAGGTGCCTTTTGGCAAACTCCAGGCGGGCTGCCATGTGCCTTTTACTAAGGAGTGGCTTCTGTCTGGCCACTCTACCATACAGGCGTGATTGGTGGATTGCTGCAGAGATGGTTGTCCTTCTGGAAGGTTCTCCTCTCTCCATAGAGGACCTCTGGAGCTCTGACAGAGTGACCATCGGGTTCTTGGTCACCTCCCTGACTAAGGCCCTTCTCCCCTGATCGCTCAGTTTAGATGGCCGGCCAGCTCTAGGAAGAGTCCTGGTGGTTTCGAACTTCTTCCACTTACCGATGATGGAGGCCACTGTGCTCATTGGGACCTTCAAAGCAGCAGAAATTTATCTGTAACCTTCCCTAGATTTGTGCCTCGAGACAATCCTGTCTCAGAGGTCTACAGACAATTCCTTTGACTTCATGCTTGGTTTGTTCTCTGACATGAACTATCAACTGTGGGACCTTATATAGACAGGTGTGTGCCTTTCAAAATCATGTCGAATCAACTGAATTTACCACAGTTGGACTCCAATTAAGCTGCAGAAACATCTCAAGCATGATCAGGGGAAACAGGATGCACCTAAGCTCAATTTTGACCTTCATGGCAAAGGCTGTGAATACTTATGTACATGTGCTTTGTCAATTTTTTTATGTTTAATAAATTTGCAAAAATCTCAAGTAAACTTTTTTCACATTGTCATTATGGGGTGTTGTGTGTAGAATTCTGAGGAAAAAAATTAATTTAATCCGTTTTGGAATAAGCCTGTAACATAAAATGTGGAAAAAGTGATGCGCTGTAAATACTTTCCGGATGCACTGTACATTAACAAATCTTTTTTAAGAAATTAAATTCAATCATAACCTCATTTATTTGGAATTTGAAACATTCAAAAGGAGATTCTACAACAACTTAATGCAGAAAAGGGCATGGCACTACCTATCTTTCAGTTGTATTACTGGGCGGCAAATATACAGGCCATAAAGACCTGGCCTTATACACAAATTGATGAACATACACAAGCCTGGTCTACAACAGAATTGAAGTCTTGCAGTACTTCTTTATATTCCCTGCTCTGTTCTCCAGTAAATACAAACTAGCATCAATACACTAATAATCCAATTGCCCTTCATTCACCCAGAATGTACACCCAACACAGAAAGCACTTTAAGACAGAGAAGCTCTTATCTGTTGCCTCTACAAATAACTACTTTTTTCCATCCTCTCAAACATACAAAGCATTTCATGTATGGAAAAATTCTGGGATTAAAACAATTAGAGACTTGTACAAAGATTATGTTTTTGCATCCTATGAGCAACTAAGCTTCCAATTAATTTCTCATCAACATAATTTTTCCACTACGTTCAAGCTAGAATCTTTGCTAAACAGAACCTGCCAAATTTTCCTCACCTTCCACCTATTTCTATTCCACAAGAAATACTGATTAGTCTTTTTAGACTCAGATAGCATCTTTACAATTTATAAAAACATCTGAAAGTCTCCTACTTTCAAAGATCCAGGGGAAAGGATCTTTCACTTAACATTTCAGAAAAGGAGTGGAATGTAGCCATACACAGAATACACTCTAGTTCCATATGTGCAAAGCACTCAATTATTCAACTTAAAATCTTCTATCAAGTGCATTTATCTCAAATAAAACTATCCTAAATGTTTCCAGAGGAAGATTCAGCCAGTGAATATTACAATCTAGCTCCAGCCTCATTGAGCCACATGTTTTGGGTGTGCACCAAATTAAAATAATTTTGGTCTATCGGATAGCCTTGGCATCAAAATCACTCCTAACTCATTAACTGCAGCGTTTTGTGTACTCCCAGATAGGCTTAAATTGGAGAAGGACAAACAAATCGTAATTGCTTTTACCTCACTACTAGTAGAAAGACTTATCTTGCTCAACTGGAAGAATACCACTCTACCACTTTTAAGTCAGTGGGTAACTGAAGTCCTGTATTAGTTAAAATTGAAAAAATCTAATTCTTACTTAGTGTATCTGTTCAAAACTTATTAAAAAATATGGCAGAATATAATCAATAACATTTTAGAATCAGCTTCTATATCAGAGAAAAGGATACTCTTCTTTCCTTGCTGCTTTCAAAGATTTCCTTTTGTGGCTGGCTCTCCGCTCTTTCTTTTGAGTGGGAGTTGAATTTTGGTTTTGTTAAGTTTGATTTGATTGTATGGATTGTTATTTGCTTTTAATAAAAATCCATAAAAATGCTATTTCATCTTGTATTCTTCATTTGAGGAAAAGGTGTAGTGTGATCTTTTACAATTATAGGATTTTTTAAAGTTCACAATCCTCTTTTTTAAAAAATCCCTATTAATTCACATTTTTTCTGTGGAATGACATATAAGGGTATCCTTCCAGGATGGATTCCTGTCTCAGAAATAGTGTTACACACTGCATATTTTTGAAACATTTTTGGAGAACGATTTAATTAGGAAACCTGCACCTGCTGGCATTATGCATGCATGGACTTCTAGTACTCTAATGTTTCTAGCACACATGTAGTATTAGGCTCTAGTAATAGACATAGAACACTGCTAAAAGATTAACAGCATGAGCGAATGACTGGAGATGTTGCTATAACAGACATATAATACATGATGTAACTATGCTTGTAGAAATGCAATATATACAAAGAAAAACTAATTTACATTTTTGTTGTTTTTTATTATTAACAGATTTCAAGTAGTAATTTCATCAGTAATCTATACTAATAAAAGGCAAAGCCCTCACTGACTCACTCACTCACTCATTCACTCACTCACTCCTAATTCTCCAACTTCCCGTGTGGGTGGAAGGCTGAAATTTGGCAGGTTCATTCCTTACAGCTTCCTTACAAAAGTTGGGCAGGTTTCATTTCGAAATTCTACGCGTAATGGTCATAACTGGAAGCTGTTTTTCTCCATTTACTATAATGGAGATGATCTTGAAAGCCGTGGGGGCCGAGTTTCGTGTGATATCATCACACCTCCCACGTAATAACGCAGTACGTATAAAACCAGGAAGAGGCCCAAAAAGCGCTGAATAAAACATGCATTATATAATTGAGAAGGCAGCGAAACAATAAGAAGCGAGCGAGTGACATATACAACCATATTCATGAGTTCTGCTACTTCAGAAAACAAAGCACGATGTAAACCTAAACTTTAAATTAAGTTCATAGACAGGCTGCCGCTGGCGTTTGTAATTTAGTGCCTGCCCATATAAGGCTGTCCGTCAGCGGCAATCCAATAGCAAACTGCCAC
>JANRMT010061414.1:38518545-38546315 GCA_026402145.1 Polypterus bichir lapradei | reverse complement strand
TGCAAGTTATTGCGAAGCTAGCCCACACGATGCCGAAGAGAAAAGTTGATTCTGAAAATAGAGCCTTTAAAAACCGATGGGAGGCTGAGTATATGTTTACTGACATTGCCGGTAAACCCGTGTGTCTCATTTGTGGAGCTAATGTGGCTGTAATTACAGAATTTAATCTTTACAACGACTGACAAACACAGAATGTAACTTGAACACAACACATCGTACAAATACGACCCTGATTGAAACAAATAATGATAATCGAATCCTTGATCACAGCAACACTCAATAACACTCACAAAAAATTACTGTATATTGACAATCATGTTACGTTATTTCTAAAATGTTCCCTTTTCTTTTTCATAGCTTCCTTAACACACTACGTCTCTGCTGCGAATATCTATACTAATAAAAGGCAAAGCCCTCACTCACTCACTCACTGACTGACTGACTGACTGACTGACTCATCACTAATTCTCCAACTTCCCGTGTAGGTAGAAGGCTGAAATTTGGCAGGCTTATTCCTTACAGCTTTCTTACAAAAGTTGGGCAGGTTTCATTTCGAAATTCTACGCATAACGGTCATAACGGTCAACAACATCCGCCATGTTGAACTTTCTTATTTACGGCCCCATCTTCACGAAATTTGGTAGGTGGCTTCCCTGAGCTAACCAAAACCAATGTACGTACTTATTTCGGTGGTATGACGCCACTGTCAGCCGCCATATTGAATTTTCCAACATCACTAATTCTCCAACTTCCCGTATAGGTAGAAGGCTGAAATTTGGCAGGCTTATTCCTTACAGCTCACTTACAAAAGTTAAGCAGGTTTCATTTTGAAATTCTACACGTAACGGTCATAACGGTCGATAAGGGTCGACAACGTCTGCCATGTTGAACTTTCTTATTTATGGCACCATCTTCTCGAAATTTGGTAGGCGGCTTCCCTGCACTAACCGAAACCAATGTACATACTTATTTCGGTGGTATGATGCCACTGTCGGCCGCCATATTGAACTTTTCAACAGTCTTTGTTACTTATGGGCCCATCTTCAAGAAATTTGGTACACGGGTTCCCAACGCTAACTGAATCCTACTTACGTACATATATACGTCCATAGCCTGCAGCTTGGTCACCATGTGAGGCGGCGTTGGGTCCCCCATCCCAACGCCTCCCACGTTGTTGACTGCCTGCCTATATAAGGCCGTCCGTCGCTCCAGTCTCTACATTCCCTTCCTTGCTTCGCCACGGGATTCACGTCTCCCTGCTGATAACTACAGCCTTTTTATTTAATCCACGGCTTCTCTGCTGTTTTATTGTTCATTTATTACGATTATAGTTATTGTATAGGTATTTTACACTTACTTTACATTACTCAGGTACCCATTTCCTTCATCATCAGCAAAGTGTTTATTTGGGAACACCGTTGTGCCGACTTGGTTCAACATTACTTGGCAACAGGGAAAGTGGGGCAAGTTGCACTGGTGCATTTGTGTCTCCCATAAAAGCAGCTTCACTTGAAATCACTTTGTGATTGTGCACGGGTAAAAACGTCCGCTGAAGTGTCAGATTCTTATTTAATTCTTCTGCTTTCTGTATCTTCTGCATTGCATTCAGGTCTTTCAGGTTATCTTGATGTTTTGTCTCATTGTGCCATCTTAGATAAAATTCTGTAATTACACCCACATTAGCTCCACAAATGAGACACACGGGTTTACCGGCAATGTCAGTAAACATATACTCAGCCTCCCATCGTTTTTTAAAGGCTCTATGTTCAGAATCACCTTTTCTCTTCGGCATCGTGTGGGCTAGCTTCACAATAGCTTGCACCATCATAAGCTAGACTTGATTAACGCGGTAAGTGTTCGGCAAGGCAGCTGAAGCGCTGCATTATGGGATCTGTAGTTTATTGTGTTACCAGCGCTTCATATACCCGGGCCATTAATAACAATAATACAGTATATAAAATGATCTCGCGGGCCGGATATAATATCACGCCGGGCCGGATGTGGCCCGTGGCCCTTGAGTTTGACACATATGGACTAAATAGAACTTGAAAAGATATATTTTTTCGTACATCGAGCCCGCGTGCTATTGTGGTTTTGCCTGCATGCCTCAATAAGTCACCCTCCCCTCGCTCTTACTTTTTTACCGTTCATCTAATGAATACACTGAGTATGGCTTTACCAAAACAATCATTGATGGCGAATAAAATATCCATTATTCATAAAGCTTCAATTAGTGATCTGTCTTTCTACGTTAACCGCATATTTTTTCATACGTCTCAAACCAAGTGGATGCGAGGGTAAAATGAATCGGGAAGCGCGCGTACATACTCAGTGCACCCTCTCTCGGGAATCGAACCTCGGTCGTCGGCGCTAGAGACAAAGCCTCTACCATTGTGCCACAGCGTGTGGTTTGTCTAGTTGAGAGTATGTAGATCACGATATACAGTGGTGTAAAAAACTATTTGCCCCCTTCCTGATTTCTTATTCTTTTGCATGTTTGTCACACAAAATGTTTCTGATCATCAAACACATTTAACCATTAGTCAAATATAACACAAGTAAACACAAAATGCAGTTTTTAAATGATGGTTTTTATTATTTAGGGAGAAAAAAAAAATCCAAACCTACATGGCCCTGTGTGAAAAAGTAATTGCCCCCTGAACCTAATAACTGGTTGGGCCACCCTTAGCAGCAATAACTGCAATCAAGCGTTTGCGATAACTTGCAATGAGTCTTTTACAGCGCTCTGGAGGAATTTTGGCCCACTCATCTTTGCAGAATTGTTGTAATTCAGCTTTATTTGAGGGTTTTCTAGCATGAACCGCCTTTTTAAGGTCATGCCATAGCATCTCAATTGGATTCAGGTCAGGACTTTGACTAGGCCACTCCAAAGTCTTCATTTTGTTTTTCTTCAGCTATTCAGAGGTGGATTTGCTGGTGTGTTTTGGGTCATTGTCCTGTTGCAGCACCCAAGATCGCTTCAGCTTGAGTTGACGAACAGAACGCCGGACATTCTCCTTCAGGATTTTTTGGTAGACAGTAGAATTCATGGTTCCATCTATCACAGCAAGCCTTCCAGGTCCTGAAGCAGCAAAACAACCCCAGACCATCACACTACCACCACCATATTTTACTGTTGGTATGATGTTCTTTTTCTGAAATGCTGTGTTCCTTTTACGCCAGATGTAACGGGACATTTGCCTTCCAAAAAGTTCAACTTTTGTCGCATCAGTCCACAAGGTATTTTCCCCAAAAGTCTTGGCAATCATTGAGATGTTTCTTAGCAAAATTGAGACGAGCCCTAATGTTCTTTTTGCTCAACAGTGGTTTGCGTCTTGGAAATCTGCCATGCAGGCTGTTTTTGCCCAGTCTCTTTCTTATGGTGGAATCGTGAACACTGACCTTAATTGAGGCAAGTGAGGCCTGCAGTTCTTTAGACGTTGTCCTGGGGTCTTTTGTGACCTCTCGGATGAGTCGTCTCTGCGCTCTTGGGGTAATTTTGGTCGGCCAGCCACTCCTGGGAAGGTTCACCACTGTTCCATGTTTTTGCCATTTGTGGATAATGGCTCTCACTGTGGTTCGCTGGAGTCCCAAAGCTTTAGAAATGGCTTTATAACCTTTACCAGACTGATAGATCTCAATTACTTCTGTTCTCATTTGTTCCTGAATTTCTTTGGATCTTGGCATGATGTCTAGCTTTTGAGGTGCTTTTGGTCTACTTCTCTGTGTCAGGCAGCTCCTATTTAAGTGATTTCTTGATTGAAACAGGTGTTGCAGTAATCAGGCCTGGGGGTGGCTACGGAAATTGAACTCAGGTGTGATACACCACAGTTAGGTTATTTTTTAACAAGGGGGCAATTACTTTTTCACACAGGGCCATGTAGGTTTGGATTTTTTTTTCTCCCTAAATAATAAAAACCATCATTTAAAAACTGCATTTTGTGTTTACTTGTGTTATATATATTTGACTAATGGTTACATGTGTTTGATGATCAGAAACATTTTGTGTGACAAACATGGAAAAGAATAAGAAATCAGGAAGGGGGCAAATAGTTTTTCACACCACTGTATATATATACCCGCGCTTCGCAGCGGAGAAGTAGTGTGTTAAAGAAGTTATGAAAAAGAAATGGGAACATTTTAAAAATAACGTAACATGATTGTCAATATACAGTCTTCCTCTGCATAAGCACAGTCCTTCACCCATGAAAATTTAGCGGCAGTGTTTCTATTGGATTGCCGCTGATGGACGGGCTTATATGGGCAGGCACTAAACTACGTGGGAGGCGTAACTCCGCCTCCAACGGGCATCGAGTAGAAGTCTATTATAGTCTATGGACGAAAAAATAGGTTCCAGTTATGACCATTACGTGTAGAATTTCGAAATGAAACCTGCCCAACTTTTGTAAGTAAGCTGTAAGGAATGAGCCTGCCAAATTTCAGCCTTCTACCTACACGGGAAGTTGGAGAATTAGTGATGAGTCAGTGAGTGAGTGAGTCAGTGAGGGCTTTGCCTTTTATTAGTATAGATAAATGGTGTCAATTTGCTTGACTTCTCACTCTATACAACTCTAAGTAACTGACACGTAGGTAAACAAACTTGAGCTGAGAAAACTGTGCTGGGTGGGGGGATGTGATAGCAGGCAGCTTGATGGTTGCTGCTTATCCATACATTTACAGGACAAAAGACGCTGACGGAGAGGTGAGAAGCGATTTAAGGTGGTACGGATCTACGAGTTTTTTCGTAGGCTCTGGTAATTCTAGTGTTAAAAGCCTAACCTAAATAAAAAGTAACTTAGATAACTGTGTAATTTTTACTTTGAAATGTACATTGCATGGTATAGCAGTACTGGAAAAAAAGTACCCAAAAAACAAAATTTGAAAATTATATGATACCTACATTTCTGGATTTTCAGCAATGAAATATAATGTCAGGTTTTCACTAAACTACATCCAAAATCCAATCAACCCCATTTAGGCAAGCTGGAGACTTCCCAAATTCACAGGCTTTGATGCGATTAAGTCTTCATGGACAGTCTATCATTTTGATGTAAACTTTAAGCTACCTTGAGGGCATTACCTAATGTGACACAATGGAATCGTGCACCATGGACTGGAATAAGTCAGGTGGGTTTTGGAGCTATCCAGAAAACACAGGCTTCGACACAACTTAGACATCATGGGGTGGGGAACACCAGAGAGGATGGAGTATGACGGGGGTGGGGGATTTGGTTGCAGAGGTTTAGAGTTACCTATTATTTGCTTCATAACAGTTTTGGTACAGGTACTTAATCCAAACGCTGGTATCAATAACAAAGTCAAAATTTTAGCTCTGTTTCGATATTTAGTAAATTTGTACCTTTAAGTAATATTTTTCAAGTTAACAGTACTTTAAGATGAGTACTTGTTTTTTTTTTTTTTACTCCTACCTCTGCACACAAGCATGCGTTGAGAGATACTTTTGTTCTGTAGTGATCTCACTGCTCTCAGAAGCATCACACAATTGAAAATGAATATTTTAAGTTAAATAAGTATTTCATTATACTTAATTCAGGTTAAAGTAATAAGTGACAACAGAACATACTAGTTATTTAATTCTTGCCTTTTCAGATTAGTCAATGTCGCATTATCCTGAGAAATTTCTGCTCCTTCACATTGAGTAAAAAATGTATTTCATGTATTATTTTCTCAGTTTTGAGTCACTTTGTCATACATACTGTAAGTAAGAACTGGGAAAAGCCGTGGAAAGAGAAACTGAAGTAACAGTATAAGATGCCCTCTGCAGAAAAGTACAATGCAAAGTTGTCGTCATGTAAAGGGCCACTGCTGAAACCAAAGTACAAAATGGCCTTTTTAGATTTCCCAAGATCCACTTTAACAAAAGTGAAAACTTTTGGGAAACTATTTTCTAGACCAAAACAAATAATTTTGATTCTGATGGTGCCAAAAAGGTATGAAGTCACAGTGGGGAGGAGTGCAATCAGAAGCACATGGTTCCCACAGTGAAGCACAGCTGTAGTAGAGTTCTTATATGGGGATATATGCATACTGATGATGTGGCAGAACTGTGCGTCATCTTCTTTCCACACAAGGCAATTTTACAACAGGACAATGACCACAAAAACTCTTCAAAGACCACTGCTGCATTCATAAGGAAGAAGAAAGTTCACAAAAGATGTCACCTTCTATCTACAAAGGGCAATTTTCAATATGACAATGACCCCAAACATTCCTCCAAGGCCAATGCTGCATTCATAAGGAAGAAAAAAGTTAACACGCTGGAGTGTCCAAGTATGTCACCCACCCTCAACCTTAATAAGCACCTGTGGGGAATACTGAAGACATTTAACGAGGTCATCATCAAGGAGAGGAATAGGATAAATTTGACGATATGCTGTTAACTTACACACTATATACCAAGAAGCATCAGTGCAATACTAAAAAGTAATACTGGAAATGCCAAGTTTAGAATATTGCACAAACAGATCAGCCACAACATTAAAACCACCTCCCTAATATTGCGTTGGCCTCCTTGTGTCGTCAAAACAGCTCTGACCCATCGAAGAATAGACTCCACAAGACCTATAGCTGAAAAAGGCTACTGCCATCAGGGAATACCACTGCTTTGAAGGGGTGTACATAATCTGCAATAATCTTTAGGCAGTTGGTATATGTCTAATTAAAATCTACATGAATGCCAGGACCCACGACTTCCAAACAGAATATTGCCCAGAGCATCACACTGCCTCCACTGACTTGCCTTCTTCTTAAGGTGCCTCCTGCTTCCATTTGTTCCCCCTTTAAATGATTCACATGCACCCAGTCACCCACATGATCTAAATAAAAATGTGATTCATCAGACCAGGCTGCCTTTTTCTACTAATACATGCTCCAGTTCTGACACTCATATGCCCACTTTCAGTGGTGGACTGTAGTCACCATGAGCATTCTTACAGGTCTGCAGCAATGCAGCCCCATATACATATACTGCACGTTGTGATGCACCATGTGTTCTGACACCTTTTTTCTCATGGCCAGCATTATGTTTCTCAGTTTTGGGCGCCAAATACCCTGTTGCCAGTTTATCAGTTCTCCTTCCTTAGATCAGTCTTGCGAGGTACTAACCTCTGCATACCAGGAACATCCTACAAGACCTGCTATTTTGGAGATGCTCTGACCCAGCTGTCTAGCCAACATAATTTGGCCCTTGTCAAAGCCCCTCAGATCCTTGCCCAATTTTCAGTTTCCAACACATGACCTTCAATAACTGACTGTCTTACACATCCCATCCATTGACAGGTGTCATTTTAATGAGATAATCAATATGATTCACTTCGACAGTCATTAGTTTTAATGTTGTGGCTGACTGGTATATTAATAGAATTTAACCATTTGCTTAAATATTTTTGCTACCCTTGATTTAAAAGAACACTCCACCCCAAAATATGGGAGGTATTTTCTGCAAAAAAGGAAAGTAGTATTAAAAATACAAAATGAAAATGCAATCTCTTTTTTGCCATTTATTTTTCAAAGTCTACACATAAGAATGCTACAAAAATTAAACATAATGTGAAATAATATCATTTGCAATTTCATTTTCAGCCTGAACAGCAATGGAGCTGAAAAAATGGAAACGACGACTCAAATAAGCACTGGCGTCACCTGTTCCTCATTAAATTTTCATTTTCAAGTTCTCAACATGCAAATATATTTTAATTAGCATGGGTCAATGGGTGGGGCTTTGCACTTCAATTTCACACAATTCTGTTTTCCTTTGTTGATGTAGCCACTTCAAAATCAATAGAATACTTTTCACTCTGACTGTGTTCAAGTCACGTGATTTTGATCTTTTCACCTCTGTACTGTGAGCTTCATTGTCTAACAAAATCCAAAGATCAGACATAATTGTATTACTGAATTAATTAAGGTGTTATTAATTTATAATAGTTAACATGATAAAATTATGCCTTGCAGTTAGGAGACCCGAGTTTGCTTCCCAGGTACTCCCTGCTTGGAGTTTGAATGTTCTCCCCGTGTCTGTGTGGGTTTCCTCTGGGTACTCTGGTTTCCTCCCACAGTCCAAAGACATGCAGGTTAGGTGCATTGGTGATCCGAAATTATCCCTAGTGTGTGCTTGGTGTGTGCATCCTGTGGTGGGCTGATGCCCTGCCCAGGATTTGTTCCCTGCCTTGCGCCCTGTGTTGGCTGTAGTTAGGACATAGCGGGTTGGATAATGGATGGATGATAAAATTATTAGCCTTTATTACATCATAATTTACATTTATTTACACTGAAGTGGAAATGGGATGCTTTATTTTTTTTGTAGCAATGTATAATAAATTTACCCCTCTACAGTTTACACCACCTACTCCTCCTCTAGTTATGCCCTTTTCCTGTAGTTGATTGATGACTCGATCAGACTCTATTTCTAGAACTTTTTTAAAAAAAGGTGATACAGTACTACATTTTTTTTACTTTTATTTCATTACTTTTTAAAATAATGTGACACGGTAGTGATTATTTTATTCACTATGAAGACCTTCCATAAATCTGTCATTTTTGTTTAATTCATAGTTCTTTTTAATTCATTTAAAGACTTTTTTAATCCACCTCATTACAAAATATGAACTGTATTATCTATCAATTAAATTCATATTTATAAACAAAAAAATGAAATGTAAACAAACCAGAAATGATTTTCTGACCATTCCAGAGAGTATTGAACATATCATTCCAAAAATATAATTTGAAAATATCCTTGAATACATGCAAAAATAATTTTGATTTGAATTATTTTTATATTGTTCTTTCATTATTATCTTTGTATTTGTATGTGCATGTGATCAGATAATCTATGAAATTTCCAGTCATCGTGACTGGTTGAATTGTTGTAGAGTTTTAATTCATTCCTTATATTTCTTTATTAATTAATAACAAAAAAATTTAAAAAATGTGGATAAAATCTAATTACAATATTCAGCTAATAAATACATTTACCATTTATGAATGTAACATTCCCTTTTAATAAAAAGTATAAAATATTTTGTGCAATGTTTTGACAAATGAGGCCGCTTCATGTACATCAGGATCACTAATATTGCCATGAATGAGTGCAAAAAATTAAAAATAGAAAAAACAGGACTGAATAAATTATTGGAAAAATATCAAATTATTTCAATCTTTACCTGTAACTTGTGCCACCACAGCTTGTGAAATTCGTCTGTTGGCTAGGAATGCTTTGATTTCTTCCTTGATAATGCTGCTGTCTCTTCTGAAAAGTGAAGATATTTTGAAAATACAATATGCTCATTTTATAATACACATAGTAAATATAACTTTTAATAACATTAACACAGTTTAAACCTTTACATATATAAGCAAATATAATAAAAAAAAGATTTACTACTGAAAATATGGGGAAGTCATGTCTACTTGTACATGTATAAAACAACATTATCCTTGAATATGAAAAAGATGTTGCAGAGAATTTCAGTTTTCTGTTGTGTGAGGGTTAATTAAAAATATTTTTTGCTCCTAAAATACTTTGTGATTTGGTTGTGGCTACGGAGTTGTGCAGGGACTTAAAACATTTCTTTCCTTTTTTTACCTGCACAGGAGCAAAAAAGCAGCTGAATATTTGGGGGAGCATTTGGAAAAGCTACTCGTACAGGTTCTTGTTGTTTGTATTCAGGCTAGTATCAGTGAGCCAGGACAGTAAGCAGCAGTAGTTGGAAAGGCAATTACCAACTTCAAAGCGGTAAAAAGAAGGCCTTCATGGCACATGCACATACATCTTGCATCTAGTGTTAAGGTGCTGATTGTGCACAAGCGGCTGAAAGAGCAGACAAGAATGTAAAAATTTAATCAGCAGCGGATATATTCAGTAAGCAGTTTTTTCTAGATTGAACAGTTCTTAGTAGCCAGGAAACCAAAAGTTAAGAGACTGACAGCATCAGAGTTCATTAATACAAAGGAATATAAACGGTGCGACAAAGAAAAGTTAACATTCTAGTAGGACAAACAGCAGGTAGTCAAGGGGGAGACTATTACAAGAGTTTAATGGGTCAGAAGGTATAAAATAACTTTAGCAGTTCTTTAATCAAGGTCTTTTTTGGCTTTAATATTTTTTAGCTTTAAGTTAACTCATTTATTTCAATTAAAAAAAAAAAAAAACAGCAATTTTATAATTCAAAGTCAAATTTTAATAATGATACCAGTGCAATACAAGTTCTGCTGTACGGGAGGAGATTCCAGACAGGTTACAGTCACAAAGTGCAAGGTTAAGGGTGTACACTGTCCAAGGGCATCAACCCCAGAATTGGAAATGCCAAACCGTTTTCAAGTCCTTGTGGAGCTGGATCGTGTCTGTGAAGATTCTGAGGTGATAGGCAGGCATGAGCAGCCCCAACGAGCCATCATAAAAATCCAGAATTATTATGGTGTCTTCCTGATTATTAATCATCAAATATCCTACAACACTGTGTCACACATGTGCACATGGGACTCAATTTAAGGCTCTACTGAATATAGTTACCTGCCAAGCCAGGGTTTGGCATGGTTTTCTAATCCTTCCTCTCTTTGACCCATTGCAAACCTGACTGACATCCTTTCCATCACGGACGTCATCTCTGGTGTCCATCCTCCTGGACCTGCTCCTTTCTACCATCTTTCTTCATCACTCAGAAAACCAGCTTCCTACTTCAGTTCTGTTTTAGACATCTCCACAACTAATTGTGTGATTTTTCCATAAAGCCTGTTAAAGTATACAGGGTTACCAAGGTGGTACCCCAACTCTTTATCTGTGTTCTTTGTATTATTTTACAGTGGCATAGTCGTGCTGAGAGAAGACAAAACAGCAAGACCTGAACACCATCATCACCGCCATAGCTGCCAAGCTTCAGTCCCTTAAGTGTACAGGTAGGGGAACATGAGAAACAGAAGCACGCATGTGTGGCTCTCCAACAAGACCAGTCACAAGCTCCATCCTTTATATTGTTACTGCTTCATGCGGATGATGATATAGAAACTTATTTTCCTGTACAGCGCTGGGAGCAAGCAGAGTGGGCAAACATACAGGCACCGTTACTGAAGGGCGAGGTGTGGTGAAACTTCAAAGACCCTTGATTAGCAGGCTGCTGCCAATTATGATCAACTTAAAGCCGAGGTGTTGAAGACATACAGCATCACCCCGAACCAGCTGGCAAGAGTATGTAGGGAGTGGAAATTAGACCCTGAGCAGCCTTCTAGGCCAGTCCGGTGGCAAAACCTTAAGAACTTGGATACCCTTATTGAGACCCTCGAATGGCACAGGGCGGCCCTGCGAACTGAGTATGCTGAACAGTCTACTCACCAACTCAGAGCCAACCCAACACAACACAACACTGAGCCTGTGGCATGGGTGAAGAAGAAACACACACCTCCCCTCTGATGTTTTAAGTACGGGGTGCCTGGCACACTAACCTCAACTGCCCACACCTTGATGATCCAATGGATTGCAGGACGTGAGGAGGATGGTACTGTGCTGTTGCTAAATCCTTATCTCTTCCTTGAACAGAAGTGTTAGTAGTGAAGGGCCATAAAATTACCACATTCATCAAGTCCAGCAGCAATACTTCCATTGTACTTCCGATTCACATGTCATCAACTATTATGGTACCACACGCACAATACAGGTGGCAGTCCTGTGTAATACACCTTACCCGATGATACTGGGGCAAGACTGGTTGAAAATCAAAAGCAGAACAACACAATCCAATCTTGGAGATTCTGTGGGCCTCGTTATAAACAGGGTAAGCCCATCCCAAGCTGTCTGCACAAGATACTCACAGCTGGCTCAAACAAGAATTCATGTGTTGTGATGGGCAGCCATGGCCATTACCTGGCCAGGAAGATAGCTCGATGGAAGAACCAGGGGAGAGAGCATTGGCAGGGCACTACTTCCCACGGGGCGCTAGAGGGCAGCCCTCTGGGGTGGCTGTGGCATCATGGATTCCTGCAGGGCACACTGGGAGTTGGAGTATGGCATAGCCCTGTTAGGTTCTGTGGGGGATGCCAGGGGGAGCTGCAGAGCCCTATATGGGGCTTTCACCACACCTGGGAATGATTACAGGTCTGATTAATGAGCCACCTGGAACACTCCAAGGGTCTGTTTAAAAGGAGCCGCTTCACTCCATCCGGGGAGCCAGAGGTAGGAGGAAGAGGGACAAAGCTTGCCAAGAGGAGGAGTGGAGGCGGACGACAAAGAAGAAAGAATTGTGAACAGTATATTTTGCTGTTTTCCTTATTTGTACTGTGCTGCTGTGGGAAATGAGGAGAAGGTGCTTCCCCAGCGAAATAAACATTGCCACAGTGATCACCCAGTGTGACGCAGCTGATGCCACACTGTGCCACAGTGATATCACCATGGTTAATGATGCTGGGACTTTGCAGATGACTGTCATGCCCTCTGAAGTCACCATGGACCATCTCTAATTACTCTACATTTTCAATTTCAGAAAACACTGGCTTCTTTAAAATGAGAACAGTGGGATAATGATTCCCTTAATTTTGCCAAAAATGCAGTTGTTCTGCTAAATGGAAAACATATGAAGTTTGCCAAAAATACAGTTGTTATGCTAAATGGACAAAGTACTGAACATCCCATGCCACTGGGGCAGCATTGTTTTATCAATAATGATTTGAGAAATCATGCAACAGAACAAGGGGATAAGATGAGGTCGCTGTTGCTAGTCCTGAAAACCTTCTAGCGGCGAGTTTGCGAGCTAGCTCACACTCATCTCCTAGGCTCCCATCTGGGAGCTGAAAAACACTTGAGCATATCAAGCTCAAATTTTACTGGCCAAGGGATGTATGAGGAAGGTCCACTGCCTTTGTGCTTCATGCCCAGAGTGTCAACCATTGCAGTACCACCCACCCTGCCTCCCCACCCCCGGACCTCGCTCCCTTGGTTTTCGCACCTCTTGTGGACATCCAATTTGAATGCACAGATGTCGACATTGTAAGACCCTTTGACCTATAGAATTTTTTGTTAATATATAATCTTTTATATTATTACAAGTCAATCAAATTATTCCAAGTATATACTTATATGAAGTTGTGATAATGAACTAATTAAAACATAGGGAAAAGGACTGAAGGTAACTAAAGGGTTAACTAGACCTGGCTTAAAGCTTGAACACGGGAGGCTTTTGCCTCATCTTAAAGGAGCCAGCAAAGTAGTTACTATGGTTAAAATTAAGTAAATGAGTAATGAACACCCCCTTAAAAAGTGAGGACAAACTAGTGAGAAAGCCCAAACACCCCTATTGTGAAGCAGTGACAAAATCAATGGGAAAACCTGTAAGACATCCCTATTAACAAAGTAATGTTTAAAATAATGGAAGAAATGACATCTATACAAAGTTACTATATCATGACAACTTGCTGAACCCCTGGAAGAACTCACTCCAATTAGCCCTGTTCTTACTTGGCTTATAAATCAGTCCTTAACTTTGGCTCTGATTTGACAGCCAAACAGTGACAGGTACTCAAAGCAGTCATCTTGTCTGACCCGGAGGTGGTGAGTGAAAGATCCGGAAGGGCCTCTTTGAATGCATGTGAAATTGTGACAGAGTCAGGGGTAGTTGTCCAAGAACACCGGTACGGACTCCTGAAGGAATAATGTACAGAATTGGAACGTGAGATCAAGTGAATGCTAGACCTTGGTGTGACTGAGGAAAGTTGCAATCCCTTGTCCAGTCTCACTACTGGACACTGGCAGTACTGTGTCCTTCCATTTGGGTTGCACGGGGTTCCAGTGACCTTCCAGTATGTGGTGGACAGAGTGCTACGGCCCTATAACACCTGTTGCACGTCTTGATGATGTCATTATCTACTGTGGACATGGAAGGAACACCTACGGCATGTCGGAGCTGTACTCCAGAGCTTAGGTAAAGCCGGCCTATGGATAAACCGTAAAAAGTGCTATCAAAAAGTGCTAAGAAAAGCTAAGCATTTAAATTACCTCGTGGGCAGGAGTACAGTCCAGCCACATATTCAAAACTTGATTAAATGGCTCTTCCCAAAAACCAATTGGCAGGTCCATGTCTTCTTGGGGTTAGTGGGTACCACTGCCGATTTTTTCCCTGGTTCTCTGAGAGAGCGACGCCCTTGACAGACCTTCCAGCATGTGGTGGACAGAGTGCTACAGCCCCACAACACCTGTTGCATGCCTTGATGAAGTCATTATCTATTGTGGACATTGAAGGAACACCTACGGCACGTCGGAGCTGTACTCCAGAGCTTAGGTAAAGCCGGCCTGTGGATAAACCGTAAAAAGTGCTATCAAAAAGTGCTAAGAAAAGCTAAGCATTTAAATTACCTCGTGGGCAGGTGTACAGTCCAGCCACATATTCAAAACTTGATTAAATGGCTCTTCCCAAAAACCAACTGGCAGGTCCATGTCTTCTTGGGGTTAGTGGGGTATAACTGCCAATTTTCTCCCTGGTTCTCTGAGAGAGCGATGCCCTTGACAGACCTAACAAAAAAGGGAGCCCCAACATGGTGGTATGGAATGCAAACACAGAGGCTGCATTTTATGACCTAAAGATTGCCATAAAGTTGGCACCTTGCTTGATTGCACCTGGCAATCAAGTGGGCTATTAAACAGCTGAAGTACTACCTCCTAGGCCATGAGTTCGTGCTTGTCTCCATAACGTGTGCATAACATAACGATCCCACAAGTCAAACAGTGGTTTCTAGACTTCCAGCCTTACCAGTTCAAAGTCCTTTATATTCAGGGTGCCCTGCATACCAACGCCGATGCCTTTTTGTGGGTTCACGACCTCTTGGTTTGGGCCACTTGAACCAATGGGTCTGGGGTTTGAATTTGTGCGGATGGGGTGCGAGGGTTGGGGTGGTTGTGTTGTGTCACCCACATGCGTATGGGAGGCAGCTTAAGCGCTCTAGTGAATGTAGTTACCCGGATGATTGACAGCCCATCCATCACGGACGACATCTTCAGTGTCCATTCTCCTGGACCTGCCCCTTCCTACCATCTTTCTACACCCAGTTCTGTTTTGTCTGTAAAGACTTCTCAGCAACAAATGTTGTGCTCACCTGTCAAATTATACAGGGTTAACAAGGTGGTACCTCAACTCTTTATCTGTGTTCTTTGTATCATATTTCAACAGACATAAGCAAAAACAATGTGATCACTCACATGGGAAAAAATGAAGAAGTCAAACAAAGGCAGTAGTTTTTAAATAAAGGATTCAAGTATAACTGACAGGTTTAGTTTCACACTGTAAGCTTTAAAGTTGGGACAAATGTAAAAATAAGGAGGAACAGAGTTGGAAAATTAAAGCACCATGAGGTTCTGACATTTAAAATTTGAATTAATTTGACTTATCCAGTAAGTATTACTGTTCAGTAATATTACTTAACCAGCTAATGATGCAAATATAAAATCTTACAATAGAAAATGTTACAAACTTAACAAATTTGTTCACTGAGAAAAAAGACTTTAAAAGCAGGCTGTTACAAAAACAGCTCTACAGAGTTTGTTTAAATGGAAATATCCTGAATTATATTGGATCTAAGACAACGGCACATATACAGTATAACAGTGTTTAAATTTTAGTATGGTTTTTAAGCAGTATTTTTCAGTTACTGGACAGAAACTGTCATAATATATTTACAATATCCACATACTAAGATAAATCAGGTAGTTTATGTTGATACCATTCTTTAAAAACCCTATGGTGAAATCCCTCCAAGATTATAAACCCCACATTTGTTGTTACACTGGGCAGATCCTCACCTTTGTCACACAGTGAGGTTCAATAAATACAAGTATAAAAATGCAAAACTATGATAACCTTGGTCCTAGAGTTAATAAAATGGCAGATTTGCAAAACAATTTTCATAGGAGATTGGAACAACAGTTCAAAACCAAGCACGTGTACAGAGATAGTCACACATTCTGAAACTTGTTTAGATTTTTAATTTCTTGTTCCAACTGAAACCAGGATAAGAATCTGTTACCCACAATCCTAAACTGGATAGGCAGGTTAAAAAATGACTGGATTGTTGAAAGGGTATCTGTAGCCTCGTCCATTATAGTCAGAGGATGAATGAAAATTTCATTTTGGTATACCTTTCTACTACCTTATTCAAATACATGATGCTATAAGAACTATTGCAAGTCACATTCTCAAAGCTGGCACAGATACTGTAATTTATTTTTATTTATGATCTAATTACACAGTGCAAAGAAAACTGCAATTAACCAAAGTCATTTTGGCTTTCAAAGGGCTGCAGGATATTCCTTAATTATTACATTAAACCATGTGTAATAGGTCTTTGGCTTTAATATACTTACCACTGCTATGTCCCAAACATTACGGTGCCCTAAAATGGGGAGACCATACAGTATATAAAAATTGTAGTAATTTCTACATGCTATGAACAAAATGTATGCAAATACCCTTAAATTGAAGTCTGCAATGTGCACCTTAATCAAGTCTGAATTACGTGTGTCTTTGTCTCAAGCAACATGGCAATGTAATCTACCTGGAGAAAATATAAAATAAGCAACTGCCAGGAATGTAGGACACATCCTTGGAATTTCTGGCCTGAATATACTCCATACAGAGAGATATGGATGGAGTCGGATCCATCACTTGGATATTTGGATATGTGTTGATGGGAACTTGCCAAAAAATCAACTTCTGCATGTGTTTCTTGTTTTATGAAAAAAAAGTATGAAGTATGGTGCTGAATGTGTGTAATTTTTATTGGTCAAGAAAATCAGAGGAGAAATAGGTTGATTAATGGACTGAATAAATTAACATTAGCATTATAAAGGGAAACTATTACCATAAATTTTCCCTATAAAAGTAGCCAACCAATACCAGTGCAGTAGTCGGCTATTTAGCTAGAAGCTGTCTCTTCCAGAACTCACTGCTGGACTTCTCCTTTTATTATCTGTCATATTAAAAAGAGTAAAATAATTTGATTTAATATAGTGTATTTCCCAATGAAAGCCATCCCAGAAAAGCGCTGAAATTGTTAAAATAAAACTGAAGGAAAATAAAAAATAATTATTTTCTGAAGTGTGATTGCTGGAAAATACCCAATTTAAAAGAAAAGTAATATTTTATCTTAAAATGTAATACATTTTACAATACTGTAAAAAGAGCTACAAAAACTAAACACATTTAATGAATAGAATACTAGTTAATATCAATTAATGACTGCCATATTTTAATACTGTAAATTAAAACTTTGCTGCGGTATGTGATTTCATTCCACAAAGTTGCAAACTTGCCATTACTATGACTTACTATAGGATGCAGAAGGCCAGGTAATTGGAAAAAGACAAAGACAATTTTGAAATTGCTCCTTAGTAATCATACACTTGTTTAACAGCAAAATGTGCCTTTTACTTATAAGCTTGTTAAACATGTTAATCTCGAGTCTTCCTGATAAACAACATATGAACATATGACACATTTACAGATTTTTTTTTTTTTTTTTAAGGTTTGTACTGTGTTTATTATTTGCTTCTATATGTCATACAGTTTATGCTTGGATATATGTTTTTTTTTGTTAGAGAAATGGTGAAAACTGCTTCTTTTAATTAAGCCATATTTCAGATAGGTACATTACAGAAAAAAAATTATACTATAGGACAGCTTGTGATTTATGACAAGCGCTTTATTTTATTTTATGCTGTATATATTATGGATAAATATTTTTGTACATATTTTATTAGTTACAGTACTATTTTAAGCAAATTTTATTTTAGTATTTTTATGATCATTGAACAATAAGCCTAAAGTAATTTCAATTTGTTAATAAAAAAAATGAACAGTTAACACCTGTGGTCTATAGTTTAATTATAAAAATGCCCAAGTCAACACTTTAATATAGGACATAAGGTTTCTATGTGTCTGGTTATTCAGGAGCTTAGTATAAACATTTTTAAAGGAAACAGAAAGAAAAAAAATGTCAGAACTGGTATTGGAATCAACCAATTAAGTAACATGAAATCAGTGATTGGTATCAGCCCTAAAAAAAAAAAAAACCTGATTGAAGCATCCCTAAAACAAAGCCAAAAACTATAAGGAATTGATTTTGAACACATTTTATAGCATGCAATCTGTATAAATATACAGATTGGAAGAAGATGTGTAAGAATTATTTGAAATGATATTTAACCATATTAAAAAACGTTAATGGTCTTGAGTATTCTGCAAGGCATTGTATATCACATGCTGTGACTAATGGTAATAATTGATACATATAATGATTTTATTGCTATTACCTCATTAGTTCTTCTACTTTGTCATCAATGTCTAAATCATCTTCTGTGGCCTCAAAGCTGAATGATCGTTGAGTGACACTACTGACTGTGTATCTGTTAGGTGATAGCTTGCCGTTTGGAGTAGCGGGCAGACTCTCTCTTCCATTATGAATGGTTGTTGCAGTACTTGGGGGAGGAGAAATGTCATAACTGTTGCTTGGAGAAGGCGAGAGAACACGGTATTGAGTCTGTGTTGCAGTAGTGGTAGTTGAGGATGAAGCTGTTACATTACTGACAGAAACCGTTGTATTTGTGCCACCAGTACCATACAAAGCTCTGCGACCAAACTTGTCTCCATGCTCACGGTCAAGCCTCTCAAGTGTATCCAAAGCATGCAGAATTTCATGTTTTGTCATTCCAGTCCGCCGCAATCGTTGCAGGAGATCAATCTGCTCAATTGTAAATCGTGGCTCATCAGTGTAATGAGACATTCTAAAACATAAGAATAATAACTCATGGTAAGAAACAACGAAGCCTAATAAAAAACGACATTTCATTTTGGAAAAATGAGAAAACAGTCCAGGAAATAAAATAATCATGTATTAAAAGTATTTTCTTATACTGAATTATTACCATTTAAAATATGTTTAGAGCTACGATCTGATAATCAAAATCCCTTAGTGTAAATAAGAAAATTAAAAACATTTAAATAAAAACATTAATAAAACAAAAAATCAAATGAAATAAACATGCAAGGAAGTTTAATTAGGATTAAGTGGTTTATAACATAACATTTTTAAACCTGCTTAGTCTAATACAGGGATTGTTGATAATTCTACTTAAATTTTTTTTAAATTACAGTATTTGATATACATCATATCTTACTTTCCAGTAAGACAAACTGCTTTAAAATATTAAAAAAATCCAATTTTAAATTGGAACTCTCATGGAAGAGGAAACATTAACAGTAATGTCAGTCTTTCATTTGTACAGTAACTTTCAAAGTGAAAAATATCAAAAATGATTGTGAAAAAATAAAATGATGCATTACAGTCAATATTTTATATATTCCTTTCATAGTAATCACTATCACAAAATAATGCAAAGTAAGGGGAAATAATATATATTTCTAACAAACAGTATGTTTCATAAAAATCACAATCAAACATCACTCACAAAGAATCAAAAGTAATATTAAAGTTAAATAATTTGTACATAGCGTCTTTCCTAGGGAGTACCATTCTTTTTGCTATAAAAGTATGAAAACAAAAATTCTTAATATACATAGATAATGATTAGAAACAAATATTTAAATAGAAAAATCCTTTTAAATAAGAAAAATAACTCAGATAAAGTTTCTATAAAATGTTCTGAATATTTCAACATTCTTTTTCAAAAATAAATGAAACTGAGTGCTGAGGAGTAACATTCGAGTAAAGTGCTTCAATCAATATAAATTTCAGCTTAGTTATTTCACCAAATACTGGCCTTAACCAGGAAGTCTTAATGTAAATTTCATTGGACTTCTGAAGTTTAGGAACATTCAAATCAATTAAGAATGTATTTGTCATTTTTCCTATTTTTGGCAACCCATAACTCTCTCCATAAGTTGAAGTTCACGTTTCAAGATTTGTTTTGTTGTCAAGCATATCTAAATATATATCACGGATTTTTCGCTGGTTCGCGGATTTCTGCGGACAATGGGTCTTTTAATTTATGGTACATGCTTCCTCAGTTTGTTTGCCCAGTTGATTTCATACAAGGGACGCTATTGGCGGATGGCTTAGAAGCTACCCAATCAGAGCATGTATTACATATTAACTAAAACTCCTCAATGATATAAGATATGCTTCCCGCGCGGTGCTTGATTGTTTGCTTTTCTCGTTCTCTCTCACTCTCTCTGCCTGACGGAGGGGGTGTGAGCAGAGGGGCTGTTTGCACTGAGGATAGGGACGATCCTCTTCGGCATACTTAAAAACCCAAAAGTACGTATTGATTTTCTGATTGTTTGCTTTAATCTCGCGCTCTCTCTCTCTGACGTTCTCTGCGTCTGACGGAGGGGGTGTGAGCAGAGGGGCTGTTTGCACAGAGGCTGTTTGCTTAGAAGATATAGATACGGACCGCTCCTCTAAAAAATGCCGCTTTATTGTGGTGCGGCATACTTAAAAGCACAGAAGTACGTATTGATTTTTTGATTGTTTGCTTTTCTTAGCGAGCGCTCTCTCTCTGAAATTCTCTGCTCCTGATGCGCGCACTCTTTGGAAGAGAAGATATGTTTGCATTCTTTTAATTGTGAGAAAGAACTGCCACCTCTGTCTTGTCATGGAGCACAGTTTAAACTTTTGACTAAAGGGTGTTATTTCATGTCTAGAGGGCTCTAATAATGTTAACAGTGTGGGAGAGTTTATAAGGGCCTAAAATATATAAAAATAACCATACAAACATATGGTTTCTACTTCGCGGAGTTTCATCTATCGCGGGGGGTTCTGGAACGCAACCCCCGCGATCGAGGAGGGATTACTGTATATATATATCCGAGTGGCAGCCTTTTCCAGCAGCTCCGTATATGACTTTATCTTTTTACCTTTTTATCTCTATTTTTATCTATTTCACTGATCACTTCTACCACTTTCTTTTATGTGGAATTGCTCCCTGGACACTTTTACTATTTTTACTACTTGACATGGATTTTTACACTCCGAGAATCGCCTATTCAAGTAGTCAGCTTAAAGCACTGAGAAGAAATGCACATGCCGGTGTGGTTCCTTATTTACCTGACGAGGTAAAAAGACGATATCGGGGCAGCCGAGCCGGCGCAAAGATAAGAGATAAGATTAAATCGAGACAACTTGAGAGAAAATGGCGTTATAAACCGTCGGTGCCTTCTGTGATCCTGGGAAATATGAACTCACTACCAAATAAGATTGACGAACTGGCTGTGCTGGTGAAAAATGTCAGAACCTACAGAGAATGCAGCTTGCTGTGTTTTAGTGAAACGTGGCTAACAACTACCATCCCAGATGCTAACGTGGAGCTACCCGGGTTTAGCACAGTTAGAGCGGACAGAGACGCAAGTACCTGCGGGAAGAAGAAAGGAGGAGGACTCGCTCTCTATGTCAATACAAAGTGGTGCAACTCAGGACATGTAAACGTTAAAATCTCCAATTGCTGCAGGGACATCGAACTGTTGGCCGTAAGTCTGCGTCCGTATTACTTGCCCAGAGAGTTTGGACACGTGATTGTTGTTATTGTTTACATCACCCCTCAAGCGAACGCAGAGATAGCGAGTGACATCATCCATTCCGCAGTTGCTAAGTTACAAACGCAGCACCCTGAGGCACTTGTGCTAATTAGTTATATTTTGGTAATGCTTTTTACCTGCCTTCTCCCAGTATGTGGATTGTAACACCAGGGGAAACAGGACTCTCGACCTACTGTATGCAAACGTTAAAGACGCATACAGCGCCACCCCGCTGCCTGCACTTGGGAAAGCAGATCATAACCTGGTTCTGCTTCAGCCTCAATACAAACCAAGAGGGAGGGCGCTACCTACAACCACACGCTCATTCAGGAAGTGGTCCCCTGAGGCAGAGCAGGCTCTGAGAGACTGCTTTGGAACTACAGACTGGGATATACTGCTGGGGTCACATAGTAAGAACATTGAAGAGGCTGTTGAATGCACAACTGATTACATCAACTTCTGTATGGACATTGTAGTTCCAGTAAGAACAGTACGCTGCTATGCGAACAACAAGCCATGGGATACAAGTGACATCAAGGGCCTTTTGAACCAGAAGAAAAGGGCTTTTAAAGGCGGTGATCAGCATGAGCTCAAGCGCGTGCCGAAGGAACTCTGAGTCCAACTCAGGGCTGCGAAAGAGCAGTACAGGAGAAAGCTGGAGCAGAAGTTGCAGAACAACAGCATGAAGGAAGTGTGGGATGGGATGAAGATTATCACTGGCTGCAGCTCGAAGCGGGGTGCCACCATTGAGACAGACGTGGAGAGAGCAAACCAAATGAACAACTTCTTTAATAGGTTTGATCACCCTAACCCACTCTCACCTCGGAGTACTGCATCCTCCAACCATCCTTCTGCTGATACCAGCATAGGTGAGACATCCCCACCCACAATTACAGCAGCCCATGTGAGCAGAGAGCTAAAAAGACTTCGTGCCAGCAAAGCAGCGGGTCCAGATGATGTATCGCCACGACTGCTGAAGGCCTGTGTGTTGGAACTGGGGAGTCCTCTACAGCGCATCTTCAACCTGAGGTTGGAACAGGGGAGAGTCCCAAGGCTTTGGAAAACATCTTGTATCACCCCAGTCCCAAAGGTATCACGTCCTGGTGAGCTGAATGACTTCCGGCCTGTTGCTCTGACGTCACATCTGATGAAGACCATGGAGCGGCTGCTGCTTCACCACCTGAGGTCACAGGTCCGCCACGCCCTCGACCCTCTGCAGTTCGCATACCAGGAGAAGGTGGGAGCGGAGGATGCCATCATCTATATGCTACACCGATCCCTCTCCCACCTGGACAGAGGCAGTAGTGCTGTAAGAATTATGTTTTTGGACTTCTCTAGCGCCTTCAACACCATCCAACCTCTGCTCCTTAGAGACAAGCTGACTGAGATGGGAGTAGATTCACACCTGGTGGCATGGATTGTGGACTATCTTACAGACAGACCTCAATATGTGCGTCTTGGGAACTGCAGGTCTGACATTGTGTTCAGCAATACAGGGGCGCCGCAGGGGACTGTACTTTCTCCGGTCCTGTTCAATCTATATACATCAGACTTCCAATATGACTCAGAGTCCTGTCACATGCAAATTTTCGCTGATGACACTGCTATTGTGGGCTGCATCAGGAGTGGGCAGGAGGAGGACTACAGGAAGCTAATCAAAGACTTTGTTAAATGGTGCGACTCAAACCACTTACATCTTAACACCAGCAAAACCAAGGAGCTGGTGGTGGATTTTAGGAGGCCCAGGCCCCTCATGGACCCTGTGATCATCAGAGGTGACTGTGTCCAGAGGGTGCAGACCTATAAATATCTGGGAGTGCAGCTGGATGACAAATTGGACTGGACTGCCAATACTGATGCTCTATGTAAGAAAGGTCAGAGCAGACTATACTTTCTGAGAAGGTTGGCATCCTTCAACATCTGCAGTAAGATGCTGCAGATGTTCTACCAGACGGTTGTGGCGAGTGCCCTCTTCTACGCGGTGGTGTGCTGGGGTGGCAGCATAAAGATGAAAGACGCCTCACGCCTGGACAAACTTGTTAAGAAGGCAGGCTCTATTGTAGGAGTAAAGTTGGACAGTTTAACATCTGTGGCAGAGTGACGGGCATTAAGCAAACTCCTGTCAATCATGAGTAGCTTCAGTGACAAACTTTTGTCACTGTCCTGCTCCACTGACAGACTGAGGAGATCGTTCCTCCCCCACACTATGCGACTCATCAATTCCACCCGGGGGAGTAAATGCTAACTTTTTTCATTTTTAATACTATTTAATTTAATATTGTTTCTTTGTATTAGTATACTGCTGCTGGATTATGTGAATTTCCCCTTGGGATTAATAAAGTATCTATCTATCTATCTATAGAGATAGTTTGAGTGAACGCTGGCGGGACTGGTCGCCGCTGCTCGCCGGTAACTAGAATATTGATTTACCTCCGTTTTGATTGAAACTTACCGGTTTACTTTCTGAACGTCTGAGCTGCCTGCGGCCTCCTCGTCTACAATGTGGACTGGTAGGATATTTGCTTGGTTAATGTTTGTTTGGAGTCTTCTGTCGCTCGTTATCCAACCTGCGACTGGCCTCCTCCAGTACCCAGCTGCTGAGCTGCTTCGTCTGCGTCTTCTCCAGTCTGTGCCTCTGCTGTCGGTGCTATATTTCGACCTGGACGTCATACTTCTCCCTCGTCGGAGATACATCCATCGTGGGTCCCGCCGGAGATTCCAAACGGACGCCTCGAAAGGAATTAAGTCCTTTTGGTCTGATTTTCGGCACCCTCCACATAACACAGATAGGAACGCTGACCATAGCGTGTTGGCCAGCTTAGCTCGGTCGACTAACACCACTGTCAAATGCGACAGCAACATTGTCAGCTTTGGTCTATTGAACATCCGCTCACTTACGAGCAAGGGACATCTCATTCAGGATCTCCTCATTGACCGTAAGTCTGACTTTCTCTGTTTAACTGAGACTTGGCAGCAACCTCAAGACTTTTCACAACTTAATGAATGCACCCCCCCGGGGTTTGTTTACACTTGTCAACCCCGTGCATCTGGCCGTGGAGGAGGTGTCGCGATAATTTACCGCGAGAAGTGGAAAGTCCTGCCGTTGCCTGCTCCTGCTGTTAGCTCTTTTCAATCGACTGTGTGTCAACTGTCTGGGCCAGTTCCAACCATCATTGCAACTGTCTACCGTCCTCCTAAGTCTAACAACAATTTTTTGAACGATCTTGCTACCTTTCTTACCAATCTATCTGTAATTACTCCAAATATAATTCTGCTGGGGGATTTTAATATACATCTGGACAAAATCAATATCCCTCTCACTAGAGACTTTTTATCTTGCCTGGAGAGTTTTGGATACCAGCAGCACACTGATGTTCCTACCCATTGTAAAGGACATATCTTGGACCTGATTTGCTGCTCTGGTGTTGATCCTTTTAATCTTACAGCAGATGAACTCACTATAACCGACCACTTTCTCCTCTCATTCAAGGCTAAACTTACCTTTTCTGATCCTAAGCTTCCACGTCTCATAGCTTTTCGTAACATTAAGAATATTAACTTGAATTTGCTGTCTTCTAGAATTGATTCGCAAATGGACTTTTATAATTTATCCACTCCCATAGAACTGGTCTCATATTATGACACTTGTCTTAAAGGTGTTCTTAATTCTCTGGCTCCGCTAAAAACCAGATCTGTTTCTTTTTCCTTTTCTGCCCCCTGGTTTACGCCTGAACTTCGGCTTCTGAAAGCTAAAGGCAGGCAACTTGAAAGGTTGTTTAAAAAAACCAGACTCTGTCCACAAAGAGATGTATAAAAATCACCTACTTTATTACAAGGATTGTATAGCTCAAACCAAATCTAATTATTACACTCAGTTAATTACTTGTAATACAGGGAACACCAAGTCTTTGTTTTCTTTACTTAATAATGTTACACAACCTCCAGACTCTTTACCATCTCACCTTTACTCAACTGCCTTCTGTAATTCTCTTATGTCTTTTTTCAATGAGAAAATCCAAAAGATACATCAGCACCTTGGTCCAGATCCTTCCTGTATTTCTTCTGAACTACACTCGCCTATTCACTTTCTCTTCTTTCCAGCTTCCCACTTCCTCTGAAATTTCAGATATCATCTGCAAATCCAAGTCATCTACTGGTCAGCTGGACCCCCTGCCTACAGTTTTGGTTAAAGCCTGCCTCCCCTCTCTAGTCCCTCTTATTTCTGCCATCATTCACTCTTCTCTTACTACTGGTATCATTCCCTCTAAAAAAACCTGGTTGTGATCCTACTAATTTCAATAATTTTCGCCACATTTCTAACTTGCCCTTTATCTCCAAAATTCTTGAAAAAATAGTAGCTATCCAACTTCACACCCACTTGTCTCACAATAATCTATATGAGAAGTTCCAGTCTGGTTTTCGCCCCCTTCATAGTACAGAAACGGCACTTGTTAAAATTACTAATGACCTCCTTATGGCTGCTGATTCTGGTCTACTCACTATTCTCATCCTTCTCGAACTGAGTGCGGCCTGAGAGGTAAGATCTAAACCAATCAAGTGGAGTGTGAGTAATGCCAATCAAAGATAATCTATTAAGGAGAGTGGTATGACAAATAGTATCAAAGGCCGCACTCAGTTCATACAGCTTAAAACCTTCACATCCCAACCCACTGCTGTTACTTCTGGTGTGCCCCAAGGCTCTGTCCTGGGGCCTCTTCTTTTTATTATTTACCTCCTTCCCCTTGGCAATATTTTTCGCAAATATAACATTAATTTTCACTGTTATGCTGATGACACCCAGCTCTACCTGGCTGGTAAACCCACCTCCTCTTTTCCACCACCCTCACTTATTGACTGCATTTCTGAAATTAAATCCTGGTTCTCTTCAAATTTTCTTAAATTAAACAGTGACAAAACTGAGGTTCTCCTCATTGGTTCAAAATCATCATTATCCAAAACCAATAATCTTTCTTTTATTATTGATAACTCTGTTGTTTCCCCATCATCTCAGGTCAAGAGTCTGGGTATCATCCTTGACAGTACTCTATCCTTCCAATGTCAGATTAATAACATCACCCGGTCTGCTTACTTCCACTTACGTAATATTAATCGCATTCGCCCCTCCCTCACTCCTCATACCACTGCCATTCTTGTTCATAGTCTTGTCACTTCTCGGCTGGACTACTGCAATTCACTCCTCTTTGGTCTCCCTAATAAATCTCTTCATAAGCTTCAGTTAGTCCAGAATTCTGCAGCACGTATCATCACTGGAATCCCATCTTTTCACCATATTACTCTGGTCTTGCAGCAGCTTCATTGGCTCCCGATCAAGTTTCATATTGATTTTAAGATTCTGCTACTAACATTTAAGGCCATCCATAACCTCGCACCTCCATATCTGTCGGACCTTCTACATGTTGCCATTCAATCCCGTAGCCTTAGATCCTCTTCCTCTACCCATCTGACCGTTCCTCCCGCCCGTCTAACCACCATGGGGAGCAGAGCTTTCAGCCGTTCTGCTCCCAAGCACTGGAACTCATTACCTGCGGATCTCCGAAATATCAAATCATATTCATCTTTCAAATGCAAACTTAAAACACATTTGTTTAAAATGGCTTTTTCTTCTTCCTCCTGATTATAGTGGTTTTGTTTGGTTTTAATTTTTAGATTTTCTGATGTTTTAAATTGTTTATAATTGTGTCTTTTATTTATTTATTTATTGTTTGTTCGGTGTCCTTGAGTTCTCTGAAAGGCGCCTTGTATAAATAAAATGTATTATTATAGATATATATAAAGATATATATAAATATATATATATATATATATATATATATAGATATAGATATAGATATAGATATTATATATATATATATAGATATGACAGCAACACTCATATCAATGACAAAACAATTACATTAACAATCATGTTACGTTATTTTTAAAATTTTTCCTTTTCTTTTTCATACCTTCTTTAACACACTACTTCTCCGCTGCGAAGCGCGGGTATTTTGCTAGTATATATATATATGCCAGCAACACTCATGACAATGACAAAACAATTATATTGTCAATCATGTTACTTTATTATTAAAATGTTTCCTTTTCTTTTTAGTTCTCTGCTGCCAAACGCGGGTATTTTGCTATATTATATATATATATATATCTATACTAATATCTATACTAATATACTCTATACTAATAAACGGCAAAGCCCTCACTCACTCACTCACTCACTCACTCACT
>JANRMT010061414.1:38450508-38472827 GCA_026402145.1 Polypterus bichir lapradei | reverse complement strand
TTCCTTTATCATTCCAACCGTACCCCCATTAACATGTCTATCGAGGTAATCACCATCGATCAAAGAACTGTCACTTACCAAGTGGTTTCCATGCCCGGAGATGGCACCTGCCTTTTCCATTCTCTTTGTTACATATTGCACAGCCATATCAGGCTCCCTATTGATATCCGGAGGAACATTGTGTCTTATGTATTGAATGACTGGGACAGGTTCAAGGTGTGGACTGATGACGGTACAGGAGATAATTATACTACACAGGAGCACTAGAAGAGTGAAATGCTTAAGTGTACCGAAATGGCCAAATATTTTACACCTTTGGACAACCGCCAATGCCTCTTAAACATCTTAGCTTCACAGGTGACGATTTCAGTAGTGGACACTTTGATGTTTAGAAATGTTTAAACTCTCAAAAGCTGGATGTGAAGTTATCAATGAAACTGGTTGTATACTTACAACGCTTGACAGATGCCGAATGTCTCTTCAACACAAGTCCTACAAATACTGTCGTAACTGAAACAAACCATGAAACTCAAACCGATTATGACAGCAGCAATCCAAGCTGTGAGATTTGAAACAAAATTACTGTTCACGTGGCCAACTGTACGTTGCATGCTCAAGAGTAAGCTCAGCGCACAGCTACAGCTTGGTCATATTGCAACTGGAGGGCCGAACTGACAACGTGGCATACAAAGAGATCCTTAACAAATAATTATTGGTATATTTTCCCTCAGTTTAAAAAGGTTTAATTTTCTTCTTAATAAAAATTTTAAGGCAGTACTTCACCGCTGCTAAGCGCGGGTATTTTGCTAGTATACTAATAAAAGGCAAAGCCCTCACTCACTTACTCACTGACTCATCACTAATTCTCCAACTTCCCGTGTAGGTAGAAGGCTGATATTTGGCAGGCTCATTCTTTACAGCTCACTTACAAAAGTTAAGTAGGTTTCAAATCGAAATTCTACACGTAACGGTCGATAACAGTCGACAATGTCCGCCATGTTGATCTTTCTTATTTATGGCACCATCTTCACGAAATTTGGTAGGTGGCTCCCCTGCGCTAACTGAAACCAATGTACATACTTATTTCGGTGGTATGATGCCACTGTCAGCCGCCATATTGAACTTTACAACGTCACTAATTCTCCAACTTCCCGTGTAGGTAGAAGGCTGACCCCATCTTCAAGAAATTTGGTAGGTGGCTTCCCTATGTTAACCAAAACCTATGTACGTACTTATTTTGGTGGTATGACGCCACTGTCGGCCGCCATATTGAATTTTCCAAAATCGCTAATTCTCCAACTTCCCGTGTAGGTAGAAGGCTGAAATTTGGCAGGGTCATTCCTTACAGCTTACTTACAAAGGTTAAGCAGGTTTCATTTCGAAATTCTACGAGTAACGGTCATAACAATCAACAGCGTCCGCCATCTTGAACTTTCTTATTTATGGCCCCATCTTCACGAAATTTGGTAGGCGGCTTCCCTGCATTAACCGAAACCAATGTACGTACTTATTTCGGTGGCGTGACGCCACTGTCAGCTGCCATATTGAACTTTCCAACTTTACTAATTCTCCAACTTCCCGTGTAGGTAGAAGGCTGAAATTTGGTACTTATTTCGGTGATATGATGCTACTGTCGGCCGTCATATTGAACTTTTCAACGGTCTTTGTTACTTATGGGCCCATCTTCAAGAAATTTGGTACACGGGTT
Source organism: Polypterus bichir lapradei (assembly GCA_026402145.1). Classification (NCBI taxonomy): domain Eukaryota; kingdom Metazoa; phylum Chordata; class Cladistia; order Polypteriformes; family Polypteridae; genus Polypterus; species Polypterus bichir. The sequence continues at coordinate 38,471,119 of JANRMT010061414.1, read as the reverse complement.
CCCAACGCTAACTGAATCCTACTTACGTACATATATACGTCCATATCCTGCAGCTCGGTCACCGTGTGAGGCGGCGTTGGGTCCCCCATCCCAAAGCCTCCCACGTTGTTGGCTGCCTGCCTATATAAGGCCGTCTGTCGCTCCAGTCTCTACATTACCTTCCTTGCTTCGCCACGGTATTCACGTCTCCCTGCTGATAACTACAGCCTTTTTATTTAATCCACGGCTTCTCCGCTGTTTTATTGTTCATTTATTACGATTATAGTTATTGTGTAGGTATTTTAGACTTACTTTACATTGTTCAGGTGCCCATTTCCTTTATCATTCCAACCGTACCCCCATTAACATGTCTATCGAGGTGATCACCATCGATCAAAGAACTGTCACTTACCAAGTGGTTTCCATGCCCGGAGATGGCACCTGCCTTTTCCATTCTTTTTGTTACATATTGCACGGCCATATCAGGCTCACTCTTGATATCCAGAGGAACATTGTGTCTTATATATTGAATGTCTGGGACAGGTTCAAGGTGTGGACTGATGACGGTACAGGAGATAATTATACTACACAGGAGCACTAGAAGAGTGAAATGCTTAAGTGTACCGAAATGGCCAAATATTTTACACCTTTGGACAACCTCCAATGCCTCTTAAACATCTTAGATTCACAGGTGACGATTTTAGTAGTGGACACTTTGATGTTTAGAAATGTTTAAACTCTCAAAAGCTGGATGTGAAGTTATTAATGAAACTGGTTGTATACTTACAACGCTTGACAGATGCTGAATGTCTCTTCAACACAAGTCCTACAAATACTGTCTTAATTGAAACAAACCATGAAACTCAAACCGATTATGACAGCAGCAATCCAAGCTGTGAGATTTGAAACAAGATTACTGTTCACATGGCCAACTGTACGTTGCATGCTCAAGAGTAAGCTCAGCGCACAGCTACAGCTTGGTCATATTACAAATGGAGGGCCGAACTGACAATGTGGCATACAAAGAGATCCTTAACAAATAATTATTGGTATATTTTCCCTCCGGTTTAAAAAGGTTTAATTGTCTTCTTAATAAAAATTTTAAGGCAGTACTTCGCCGCTGCGAAGCGCAGGTATTTTGCTAGTATGTATATATATATATATATATATATATATATATGTGTATATATATATTTAATATAAATAAATAAAAAATGTGTTTATATATATTTATTTGCATTTTTAATGTAGGTAGATCATTTCGACCTGGTCATTTTTAGAAGTAGCTCGCAAGCTGAAAAAGTGTGGGCACCCGTGCCATAGAGTATCTGTGTTTTAAATATGTAGTTCAGCCTGTTTCACCATTTACTATGAATGTATGAATCAGTTCAACAACAGATAACTCTCGAGCTCTGTTTACATTTCATGTATCATATCTATATAATATCCAGATGCAAATAGGATGCAGTTTGGTACTTTGTGATTATTTATTTATTTTTTTAATTTTACTGCAATCATTCCATACAAATCAATCAATTTTTACAAAAAGTAAAATTAAGTTAAAAACAAGTCGACCCCCACCCCTGAGAGAGAGAGCAAGGCAAACGGCGTAAAATTTAAGGCTTGTAAACATACCTAAATTAATAAGTTTGATAAACCAATAGAGACGAATGCAGAAGACAAAGAAATACAGAAATAATTGCTTCCTCTTTGCTTTAAGAGCTTATTTTAAAATATTACTGATTAGATTGTGCCATGTTTTGAAAAAAGTCTGTACAGATCCTCTGAGTATTTGATTTTTTCCTTCAAATAGTATAAAACATCGGTTTCCCACTGACTTAAAAGAGGAGAGTTTGGGTTCTTCCAGTTTAGCAGAATAAGTCTGCATGCCAAAAGTGTAGTGAATGCAATCACAGTGGTATTTTGCAACTTTTGAGAATGTCAATTGATATAACATCTTAAAGAAATGTTATAAAGGAGTGTTGAAAGGCTACATGAAAGATCAAAAGTTTTTAAATCTTTTTTTTAAGGTTTCTTGTTTTGGCATCCTCATGTGATAATTTTTTTTTAATTTCTCCTTCCTTTTCCAGTAAGGTTGTAGTAATCAAGCTAAAGTTTCAGTGGCAACACAAACTTGCATATCTGTTTAGTGCACAATGTGTCAGAGGGGAATAGTCTCCATTCTTTCAGTTGGCAATTGCCAAATCAATGTTATCTTTAAGCTCCACCTATATTATTTGACTTTTTTTGAGGCTCTTATGAATACCTGCAAAAATAAATAAATTGCGGGCATTTCCCTTAGCACCACAGTTAGTGGCTTTCTTGTGGAAGTCATTGCCTGACTAGAGGGAAGTGAAGAGAACTAATCGGTCAGATACTGTTGTTTATCCCTGGTTTGCACCCTTTCCAGTAGTACTTTAGAGAAGGTTAGGGGTGCCCTGCTTATTAACATAAGAGATGAAGAAATCTTCAAATAAAAAAATCTGGAAATAAGTTAATACTTATTTTTTCTGGTATTTGTGGCAATAATTTATTTCTGTGAACAATTGTATTTATTTATGCTAAACATGTCTTTGGTGTGGGTAAGAATTTTTCTATAGTCTGTCATTCTGTGAGTGCTCTGATGCACTGGTATGATGGGCAGTAACGCGAGAACCAAAAATATGAACAGGTGAGATGTTGTGTCCATGGGACACCAGCATTAAATATTGCACCAATGTCTGTCACCCATTTTAAACTGTAAGCTTCAACGGAATATGGATTTTTTTAAAATTTTTCCCTTTGGAATGAGTTATATTTTGTTGAGCTTTTATGTGCGAGGGACTTTCAGAAAGTTTCCATACTTTTTTTTTTTTAATGTGATTTTATTATAATTTCAAAAACAAATTACAAATCACTTTTCTGCATAGTCACCTTTCTTTGTGATGTAATTTTCCCGGCCATCAGTAAAAATGTTTTTAGTTTAGCGCGTAGCCACTAATGCACCGCTGTTCTCACACCTTTATCACATGAAAATCTTCTTCCCCTTAAAGCTTTTTGAGCAATTCAAAAAGGTGGAAATTAGATGGCTCTACATCCAGACTATAAGATGGGTGTTCCAGAACCTCCCAGTTCAGTTGTCTGAGGGTTTCCAATGTGTGGGCTGCAGTGTGGAAACAGGTGTTGTTGTGCAACAATACAATTCCCTTTGACAGATTTCCTCTTCTTTTAGAGTGATTGTGGGTTTCAAATCTCTCTGAAACGTGTCACAATATGTTGTACTTGTGACAGTTGTTCAACGTTCCTGATAGGTTTTGAGAATAGGCCCTTCAGAGTCCCAGAAGATGGTTAACATCAACTTTCCTGCCGATTGGTTATGTCTTGGATTTCTTTGCTACAGGAGATGATTAATGCTTCATTGCATACTCTGTCGCTTCTTTTCGGGCTCGTAATGGTGAACCCATGTTTCATCACCAGTGACTATAATATGCTGCAGAAAATTGTCACCTTCTTCACGATAACGGGCTAAGTTTTGGGAACAAACATCAGAAGCTCACGCTTATGCTCCTCTGTCAGTTGCTTAGGCACCCTCCTGGCACACACTTTACTGAACATAAGGCTGTCATGAATCCGGGCATAGGCAAATCCAACATTCACATTCAGCTCTCCTGCAGCCTCTTCAACTGTTGTTCTTCTGTTTTTCTCTAATCACTTCCAGGGTTCGTTCTTCATTCCTCGTGGTTGTGGCTGTAACTGGACGTTCGGAGCACTCTGTATCTGTCACACTAGTACGGCCATTTTTGAACATTTCAATCCACTCCTAGTTGACTGTATGATAGAGAATTTTATCCCCATGCTGAGCACACGTATGGAGATGAATTTGTGATCCCAGCATACCTTTTGCCCACAAAAAGCGTATTGCAGAACGCTGTTCCTCTTTGGTGCAATTTATAAGTTTAGAAGTTTGCAGCCATCTTCACAAGTTGAAACTTTTATACTTAACTGCAAGGGCAGCCAGCTTGCCAGATAGAACTATAACATAACACTCTCAGACACGACCAATTACTACTCCTCCCACCTTCATAGGTTCCAACGAAAATATATAAGTATGGAAATGTTTTCAACGTCCCTCGTATATCAAAGTAACTTTTGCAGTCTTGATATATCCTTTGCAGTTAACTTTTGGGGTCAATGATGAATTTGTCTTGTTTGAAGTAGCATGCTGTCCTTTTGACAATATTAATACTAATACAACATTAAATTACTGTAAAATATACAATATGATTTGTGAATTTGTTGTAAGATATATGTTAATGCAAATTATATTTTTCCTTGCATTAATAAGACATTCATTTTATTGCATAATTTATCTCTTTAATATTTTTAGTACTGCCTATCTGGTCACCCCACATTGCCATGTAATGTTCTCAAGTTCAAATCAACTACCATCATGCTTGATTGTGGCCTGGACATGACTTCTGTATTAAACTTCATACCTTTGCCGCTAGTTCACAGGTAATGGAAAGATAGCTTTGTAACAATGCTAAATAAACTTAAAAACAATTTGACTACATTCATATTGCTTATTTTTAACTTTATGATATAAAAGGGCAGAATTTACCCTTACTATTAAGTAAACAATAATGCTTGTTAACTTGAGAGCCAAATTGGGTTATTTTATGTGTATCTTTTTAAAAATATGAACATTTTATTAAAATTATTGTTTAACTATGATAAGAATTTTTAAGGTATGAGTGTTAAATATTTTTGTACATGTTTTATTAGTTAATTTTTATTTTATGGTTGCTGAGCGCTTAATTGGCAGAATTTCATTTTGCTAATAAAACTGAGTAGGTAACACCTGTGGTCTGCAGATTAATTATAAAAACACCATGTTAATATGGAACATAAGGCTTCTCCCTGGCTGGTTATTGAAGGAGCTTAGTATAAAAAAAAAAAAAACTGAATCAGTATTGGAATCATCCAGTTTTAGTAACATGAAGCCAGTGATTAGTATTGGCCATAGAAGAACTGGATCGTAGCATCCATAGTTCAGTCATAAGGTTACTCATACCCATGGTTCACTTTAGTTTAAATTTTTTGTGTTTTTGTGATTTAGAGTACAACACTCTTGTTTCATTGTCGTTTTATTAATAATTTTGAATGTCTTCTGTGAAATGTTATAAGGCTTTGTGTGTGTGTGGTGTTTTTTTTTTTTCCCCCCTTCTCAGTTAAATGTTTCCATTCCAAGTTCAGACACAACATCACAAACACAAGTTCCATTCAAATAAAACCAGTTTAAATTCATACAAATTCCCTTTACAGAGGCTCCCTTAGTGCAATAAACACAATTCTCTTCAGTTTTCTCCTTCTTTTTTCTTCTAGACATCCCAGGTAAGCTTTGTCCACTTCCATCCGACTCTGACTCGCATGGATGAGGTCAAGCAGCTTCTTTTATCTAGCACCCGGGAGTACTTAAGGTGCCATGGAAGTCCCACAAAGCAGGCGTGAAGAATCCCTGTAGCACCCTATGGCGGCAGCTCCATGGAGCTTGACAAGGCTGTTCTAGTTAACTATATTGTCCAGAGTGCCTTACAGGTATCCGCAGATGTAACATTGCTGTAGCGAGTTCTCTCCCATTGTGTCAGGAATGCCAGTAGTTCTGCCGGGTCTTCTCCCCTGTCCTTCCATTATGTTGTCATCCTGATTGGATATTATCCCAGAGTCCAACTCCGCTGGTACGCCAGTGACTGGCATTGGCATCTTTCCCCTTCTTGTTGTGGCATAGGGCTGGCCTCCTGTCCACTTAGGGAATCACACCCATGTGTGTCATCCATGACAATATGAAATATGATTGCAAAAGTCCCACAGGAATGGAAATCGATCTGTTCTTAATTTTTCTCTTTGTAAAAACTTGATTGCTTTGTATGGATTGTAATAAAATTAAAAAATAAAAATAATAAAAAAAAAAAAAGAAAAAGGAATGGAACTTGTTCATAAGTAGAGTGTCACTTGTATCTCTATCCTTAGCACACAACCCTTAACGATAAAATAATTACTGTCCTGGGTGAAAGTAGTAATTATGAAGTTAACACTAGAATAACCAAAGCTTATGAAAAACTCGTAAATCCGGCCCACCTTAACACTAGAATTACCAGAGCCTACAAAAAAACACTTTTTTCATGTTTTAGTAGTAATTGACAAAATGTAGACATGAAGTGTATAATGTGTGAAACCTGAAGTCCAAATATCAAATAAACACTTTCGCAACAGACTTGAGCTGAGAAAACTGTGTGGCGATGGGGGGATGTGATAGTAGGCTGCTTGCTGCTTATCGACACATTTACGGGACAGCGGTCGCTGATAGAGAGGTGCGAAGTAATTTAAGGTGGGACGGATCTATGAGTTTTTTCGTAGGCTCTGGTAATTCTAGTGTTAAATCCGCTTGCACCTCTCCATCAGCGTCTTGTAAATGTGTCAATAAGCCCATGCAGCCTACTATTCCATTCTCCCACCCTTGCAGAAAATGCAAAAACCTCTCCCAACTCAAGCCTTGTTTATCAGGGAGTCGGGTACCTAGAGGTGTATGGGCTAAAAAAAAATGTTATTTGGAACACGTGCATTTCACGTGTGTTCCGTGTCTACAAAGATCTATGTAAGTGTAGGATGACAGGAAATGCAAAAAAAGTTGAACCCATACCTAAAAGACAAACTGTTTTTCATGTTTTAGTACTAAAGACAAAATTTTGACATGAAATGTGTGAAGACTGAAATCCAAATATCAAATAAGCACTTTAAGAAAAGGTACAAATATAACAGAACAAGTGTGCTTTTATTCAAGACTATAACAGAAGAAAAAGAAATCGGTTTAGTGTGGCTTGATATCATGATTTCTTTGGTAACACAGCGGTAAGAGTTGGTGACTCCTTTTCAAATGGTCGCTGGTTCTAGCCTCCCCACTTCTCAAAATAAACATTTTGAGTAGTGAGCTGCTATTGTTACTATTATACAATAAAAAGATACATTTGATTTGAGTCTGTAACAGCCTGTTTAAATGTATACTTGTAAAAGTTAGCTTTTTTTTTTTTTTTTTTAATTCAGTTTTATTCTCTCAGTCGTGTTCACACTTGCCCCGATCTGACACTGTTACTTTTCAAATAAAGACATGCTATAACAGAGGTGAACTCGGATGAAGACGAAGGTTTTACATGGGAGAAAGAGAACAGAAGGCCCACCCCCCACAAGAAACGTTCACTCACATATAAGAACAACGCAGCTGCACCAGGCGTAAAGGTGAAATATGGCACCGTTTGGATGCACCAACAGGTCAGGGCATTATCCTGCCAGTCAGTCTGCCCCAAACCTGTCCTCCAACGAAGCAGTACGGCTTACAGAGCTCACCGACGTATCGTGCAAAGTCCTGTTTGTGATTGTTTTGTGATGGTCTTTATATAAGAAACATTTATATGTTATTTATATAAAAGCCAGATTGAATATTATTTACCTTGATTTATTTACTTATGTTCCTACAGCGTAAAGTCACAAGTAGACTGCAGAGCTTCCTCTGTTTGATCGACACAGGCACGCTGATACAGTACCTGTGTACTGAAGTGACTTCAGCTGCAGGTGGAAGCTCCTGTCACACCTTACGCAACTGTGTTTGATCTTTATTCAGGAAAAGATCCCAGTCGCCCCAGGGGAAGAAGACTTTCTGAGACTAAGGTCATAAAGTTTATGAAACCATTTTTGGACAAAGGCAGAATCATAAAGACAGCTGAGTGGAGCTTCCACCTGCAGCTGAAGTCACTTCAGTACACATGTACTTTGTAAGCATGCATGTCTTGATGAAACATAGGAAGCCCTGCAGTCTAATTGTGACAGCTCTTACCGTATTTGTTCTGTTATATTTCTACATCTTCTATTTTGTGAAAGTGCTTATTTGATATTTGATTTCACTTCACACATTATACATTTCATGTCAAAATTTTATCTTTAGTACTAAAACATGTAAAAAGTTTGTCTTTTAGGTATGTGTTCAACATTATCTAGCATTTCCTGTCATTCTACACTTAAATAGATCTTTGTAGATACGGAACACACGTGAAATGCATGTGTTCCAAATAACAGTATATTTTTTTAGCCTATACATCTCTAGGTACCTGACTCCCTGATAAACAAGGGTTGAGTTGGGAGTGATTTTTGTACTTTCTTCGGAGGTGGAAGGATGGGATAGTAGGTTGCTTGGGCTTATCATTTACAAGACAAAAGATGCTGATGGTGAGGTGCGAGCGGATTTAAGGTTGGCCGAGTTTTTTCAAAAGCTTTGGTAATTCTAGTGTTAAGCTATAATGTTATTAATGTTGTATTACCTGTAGAAGATGGGCAATCATGAGGGATCAGGTTTATTATACTTGCATGTCCTCAAGAAAGTGCCCCAAAATGTGCTTATGCAAATTTACCTGCAACAGGCGGTATTTATACAAGAAAACTTGAGGATGTGCATATAGTATTTACAGTAGCTCTGACCCATTTGGACAGAACATTTCAGAAAAAGTGAAATGCATTGAAACCAATTAAATGACAACTAATGATTTATATCCCTGAGCTGCTATTATGTGTGTTGATGTAACAACCATATTAAACCTTAAAAGTGATAAATATGATATGTACATCCTACTGTAGTTGCCTTTTAAAATGACCATTGCTGCTTATTGGCCCTGAAGCACTTGCTTGTGATTTTCTTAGCTTATATAAGCTACCTATTGTCTTTGTACAGAATTAGAAACCAATGCAGTTATATGTTGTCAATAATTGCAATAAGTAAAAACACTAGTATGATTCATTGGTGTGATAGGCGGAGTGGTGGCTCTGAGGCTAGGGATCTGCACTGGCAATTGGAAGGTTGCTGGTCGAATCCCATAAATGCCAAAAAAGCGACTCTGCTCTGTTGGGCCCTTCAGCAAGGCCCTTAACCTGCAATTGCTGAGTGCTTTGAGTAGTGAGAAAAGTGCTACATAAATGCAAAGACATAATAATTACAGTCGATTCCGCTTTATCGGGACACATCTGGATGGAGACGTTTTGCCCCAATTAAGCGGCTGGCTCAATTATGAGAAGTACGCAAAAAAAGGTAAAATTTTGTAATAGAAAAACGTTACGTACGTTTGATTATATGTTGCACACCATAAATTTCTGTTTATTCTTTTAAAAACGACTTGACAAATTTGTCATCCAAACATTATAATACAGTATTCCCTTCTATCCAAATAACAAGAGAAAGGTAGTAAATCGATTTATACATGTGGTTACTGATAGTTAATCCTGTTTATTAAGAAAGCAGTGGATTTTGCTTTGTCTTGTTCTCTTTATGGACTGGCATTGCACAAAATCAGTGCATGTATCTAATGCAGATAAAGGACTGCCCTCGTTGACTGTATGAAATACAATCACAATCCAGCAATACATTTCCTGGAATCCCGATGAGTCACTTGCTCAATTTCTTCATGCGCATCGGCTTCGGTCTGTTGTCTCTTCGCGTTTCGCAGCAATTTCCTCAACAATCGCGTTGTCAGAATCTTCCTTTTCGTTGTAATACTCAATGTTGTCATCAGTGCTGATAAATTCCTCAATTTTCCACACCTGCAAAGTCATTTCATCAACATAGTTGCTGTCAGTTCATGTCTCCGACTGCTCAGAGTTCTTCCAACTGCAGTGGGCAAAACCGTTTTGGATAGTGCCCTGGCTTATTACTCGCCAACTGTCAGCAACAAATTGTATTGCCTGCAATATGTTAATCATCCCACTAACATCTGTAGCTGTTGAACTTTCTTGCAGCAGATTTTCTTCGATTGCTTCCAGAATGTAGCTCACCAATTTGCCTTGATACAAAGTTTTCAGATTTTTTATGATTCCCATATCCATTGGTTGCAGGATGGATGTGGTGTTAGGAGGCAGAAATTCCAATTGAAATGTTTTTCAAAGAATCTTAAGTGAGGATGAGCTGTGCAATTATCAAGAAACAACTGAATTTTTTTTTGACTTGCGCTGCAGTTCCAAATCCCATTCTGACAACCACTTCGAAGAAATTTCAGAAGTCATCCATGCATTTTTGTTTGCATGGTACAGAACTGGCAATCCGTCCATTCTAAGCCCCTTAAAGCATCAAGGCTTAGCGCTTTTACCTATAACTAATAATTTTCCTTTTATCACTTCCTGACATGTTAGAACAGCATAACACAGTTACGTGATCCATTGCTTTCTTGGAACCCACTAGCATTTCGTGTTTGTAGCACAGCAAACCGTCAGGTGTTGCATGATAATACAGGCTAGTTTCATCGGCATTGTAAATGTCATCGGCACAAAACTGCTGAAGCAACTCGGGTAATTTACAGGACTTCCACTTTTCAGCGCCGTCAGCATCAGCACTGCCTTTTTTCGCCATGTGCTTTCTTTAACTTAATTTCATGCCTAGATTTCCATCTAGACAACCATCCATCTGTTGCCTTAAATTCGTCATGACCCAACTTTTTAGCTAAATCCACCGCCTTCGCTTTCAGAATAGACCTACTGATATGCACGCTTCGTGCAGCTACGTCACTTGTAGTCACTTTAGCAAACCACTAATTGAGAGCGTCCTCAACTTCCGGTTCCTTGCCTTCATGTTTCCATTTACGGGATGTTCCCTGTGCATTTTCTAGAAATGCCCATTCACCTCTCAATTTCTGCTCGTTCTTTAGAACACGTGAAATTGTTGATTTCAGAACGCCCGTTTTCTTCTCCAGCATACGGGTGCTTGTGTTAGGTGCTTTGTTTTTGATTTTTATCAAGCAAGTCAATTTTATCAGAGAGCATTAGGTGTTTCCGTGGCATCCTAACAGCGGCTTCCTATCATGAATGAAACTAAGAAAAGAATTCTATCAACCGCCATGGAATTTTTAATTTTTCAGGCGATTTGCACGACTCGGTTTAAAACAAGTGGTAAAAAAATTGCTGCTTATCACTTACCAAAAAGGCGGTGTCAAAGTTCAGCGTACTTTCAGCACCACTTCACGTTTCAAACACGACTTTCAGAGCTCCCAAAGCAAATGACCAAGAAGCTCCTAAAGATAACACTGGCTCAACCCTTATCTTGCTCCTCGTGGGCATCCCTGAGTGGCTCGCTTAACGGGACTCCTTATCTTTCATTTGTGCGATTCTTGGAAAATTTACTTTGAACTGAGCTGTTTCATTTTCATCTTACCCATCCCGGCTTTAAAACAGCTAGTGACACCTGTCCCGAATAAGCGGAATGGTGGCCCAAATAACCAAACGGAAAACATGTACAATTACACTGTCCGGATTTGTTCTTTACAATTTGGCCCAAATAAACAGCTGCCCCAATTAACCGGTGTCCCAATTAAGCGGAATCGACTGTAATTATTATCAGTCTCTGCATACAGAATATTATAAATACCATGCCTTAGAGCCTATTCTTAGGAAAGTGGTTTGATAAATTATGTCCTGTTTGGCATTACTTAGTTTATACAAGTGGTCATATACAAATGGAACAAGCTTTTAGGGGCCAGCAGATTTTTTTTTTTCTTTTTCTTTTTCTTTGATAATGATTGACTTAAGACAATTTATGGCTCAGTCTTTTGTCACCTAGTAAGCTATCATATCATTATTACAAACTTATTAAATTATACGTCCATATTAGCAATAAACCAGTAGTGCCCATTAGCTTTACATGGTATACCAGAACTGAAAAAAGAACCGAAATGCCCAAATTATAAAGTTGTACAATATCAGCATTTTGTGTTTTTGTTTTGTTACTGTAAGTAAATGTAAGCTTTCCTCTCAATCCCAAAACCACCACACACATAATCTTGCAATTGTTGACAAATGTTATTTTTGTAGAAACGAAACTAAACACCACAACACAATTGAAACTTCATGTGGTTCCCCACTATTGCTTCAAATCGAATAGGACTTTGTTGATATTAAGAGAGAAGTGGTGCAATGGTGTGGCACACCAGGGACGCTGGAGTAAGGTGGAGTTTTGGAGTCCTGTTAGTTACCTCTGAACCCTCTGGTAACAACACTGAGGTTTGAAAGCTTTTTTTTTGGTTAATCATTGTTTCCGAATAAAAAACCCAACCAAATGCTTTGCAGTAGACAATAACGGGCATTATTTTAGTACTAGGGTGTTGTACCATGTCAGCCTTTTTTAATGTAGTGAGAAGTCAAGCAAAATGACACCTTTTATTGGCTAACTAAAAAGATTACAATATGCAAGCTTTCGAGGCAACTCGGGCCCCTTAAGGCAAAATCTAATACAGAAACTGGAGTTCCCTGTGTTTGTATAGACAGTAGGACGGATGCAACATTGGAAAACCTTTACGTGAGACATCTTAAATGTAAAAAATTAATAGACCTCTTCAAGCTAAGATTCGTTGGCCTCTTCCAAGTTAGCACCTCCATTGTTGCCAGTCCAGGCGATTACCTCTGCAGCTGCATTTGACTTTCTTATTCAATGCACGATACTGTCCCTCGGCGGAACCTTGTTCTTCTTGCGTCTTCGACTGGTCTCGTTGTATTTGAGGCCTTTTCCTTTCATCTTCCAGTTTCCATGTTCAGTCCTGCTCCTTAAGTTGTCCTCACCTTCGTCCAATCACCGCTTCTGCACATTCCTCAACCTTTTCTTTAAATTGTCCCAATTGGTTGGCTATCTGTGTTTAGAAAGCTTTGTAGTGATATTGACATCAATTTCTTGCTTGATTTGGAATTTTTGTGTAGTTACCTTATTCTTTAGCTTCTCCACATCGAGGAGACGTAAAGTCTTGCTTCAGCATTTGCGCTTCTTAAGTCTGAGTTTTAGACTTTTTCTCAAGAGATAGTGGTTCGACCCAATGTACCCTCCTTGTTGCGCCTGTACGTCAAGCAGGTCTGACCGCTACTGTTTGCTAATGCTCTAACTCCCTGACGCCCAAGATATCTAGTCGATAATTATCCATTTCCTGCAGTACCTGTGCCAGCTTTCCACATTGATGCAATGTTCCATATTCCAATTTGGATTATGGTCTTGCCGCCCAAGACAGCAGACTACATTAAGTGTTGGATGCTCAGTTTAGTTTTATTCCAACACCATCATTAAATGATTGCTGCTTTAGTGCTGACTCTGATCTTGAGGGTTTTTTCTTGCTGTTTCTGTAGCAGTGGATTTTTACAGGGCAGGGATGGTGGCCCTGCGCCCAACCCTTTTCCTTTCGCAGCTAGTCTTGGGACCATCCATGGCGGAGTTACAGGGAATAGGAATGTTTATAATAAAACATTTTAAATGTTTATAGCCAGTTTGTGATTGGATACCATTTAAGGGAAATAAAAAAAAAAAAAAAGAGAGAAAAACATTCCATCCCTACCCTTACCACAAATCACAATGCAGTTTACAGAAAAAACAAAATTTCAATTTAACCTCCTTGTAAAATTTAAAGGAGGCATGAAAGACGGAGCAACGAATATGTATAAACAAAATGACTGACAGATTTATTAAAGCAATAACAAAAGGAAAAAAAAACAAAGGTTGTGATCTTTTTTTAAAAAAAAAAAAAAAAAAATGAGAAAAACATATACGGGGGTCCTCAGGTTACGACACAGTTCCTTTCCTAGAACAGTGATGCAACCCGAATTTTTGTGCAAGTCTAAACACACCCTAGCCTAAGTCAATTACCTCTCTTAATACATTTGCAAAATCATAATCTAGAACATAAAAACACAACTAAGCCACAGAAAAAGGAAAGCAACATAAATATACTGTACTTTACACTGTAAAAAAAAAAAAAAATCCTTTTATTCCTTTTCACGTCTCAACTTTTTTAAGTTTTTATGGGAGTGAGTGTTGTAAACGCGAAACGTCATATGTCGAGGCATTGTAACCCGAGGACCCCCTGTATAGGTACCTATTACATCTGTTAAATCAGAGTCCAAAACTATTTAACAACGAATAACCAGTTAAAGAGTTCAATTTTCTCTCTTATCTGTTCTCAGGTGAGATGCATAAATTGCTGTCAGCATTCCATTACAGTGGGTTGGCTCGCCATCCAGTTCAAATCCAGACAGGAAAAAAACGAATCTGCAGTACAATTACAAAATCTTTTTTTTTTTTTCTTTCTTCTTCTAACATTAATGAGATCTTTGTTATATTTCCATTCTAATTTCTAATAAATACACGGATAATGCATAAACTTATATGCACAATTAAAATAGTTGTACTATACTCACTCGTCATGAAAATATGCTAAATGTCTTAATAACGAAGTAGGAAAAAACATTCATTTCAAATACTATATAATACAGTCTCTTTTCCACAAAGGAGAACAACAGATTTGGCTCCACTATTATTAACTATCCTCTCAAGTTGGAGAATACAGTATAAAATATGCAAAACCATCAAATGCTATTTACTCCGACTGTTTTAATAGATATTAATACAGTTACACAACTAATTACATATAAAATAAAACAAACACCAGGCGCCATGTGGCTTTCTTTAAAGTTTTTTTTTTTCTTCTTTTACTCACTGGAGTTCTTGAGAAAAAATCAAAGAAAGCAGAAACTATTAATACACACAGAGCAGAAATTCTAACATCTAAACTTATTTTTAAATTTTAACTATATTCCCACTTATTAAATTCTAACTTGAAAAAAAAGAACATTTTTTAATTCTTTACGGATTTTCTTTCTCTAGTGACTGCTAGAGAATAAATCTTTTTAACCTTTCACCTCCCAAGATACCCCTCCACTCTCCAGATAAATCAATTTAAAAGTCCTGTTACAAATACTGGCTTACATAGGCAGATTAAAAGTCATGCCCTATTACTACGCTTGGGTCCTCCTCTCTGGTAAGATGTATGTACTCCAATAATTTATTTTGCTCCGATTGCTTCACAGGAATTCTTTGCAGTAACAGAAGCTATCCTTTTGTTTTAACTTTTCTTATTTTTAAGTGTTGACCTTCCATTTTTATGTTTATTTATTTATATATATATATATATATATATATATATATATATAATGTTCCCTCCTTGCTCTTCACCATTACTGTAGTCTTCCTTGCATTCATTTCCATCCCATTCTCCTTGCACACTTTTTAGATCCCTTTTTAGTGTCTTCTTACAGTATGGTCTGCATAACCTATTTGTAATCTCATCTTGGTTTATCTTTATCAACTATTTACTGTTCATGTTCTGTTTTCAGCACAAATTGGTTAGAATTCTTTTCTTGTAACATTGCCAGTATTTCTACCAGTTTTACATTTCACTCTTTTGTAAAAGCTTTAACATAATCAATGAAGGATGTGTATAGATTTGTATTCTTTTCTGTTATTTGTCCCCTCTGTCATTCTCACCATATATATCCCAAGCTCCTTTGCCATTTCTGAAACCTTGTTGACTTTTTTCAGATATTTCTCTATTGTTGATGGCCTTCTTACTTTCACTACACTCTGTTGTAGGGAATCCATTCGGCCCAGGATTCCCGGACATTTTCATTCCCGGGAATGAAATTGCTGTAATTCCCGGGAAACCAGGAATGGCCAAGCTCGCATATAAAAGTGTAAAAATCGATCAAGAAATAACAGAGTTATAGTTGAAAATAATTAAGTTGCACGTTTTTTTGGCCTACGGTGTAGAGTGTTGCCGATTTAATTCAGTCAACAAAAGACCAGCAGCAGTGTCAGTCCCCCGGCTCCAACTAAGACTAACGAATGCCGGGATGGGACAGACTTCATTGACGTCTGTCAGACAACAGCTTTGAACAGCAACTTGAAATTGCAATGCGTTAGTCTGTTGCATCCGCATTATCTGTGCCAAGAAACTTGCCATAACAGAATGATGACAAGAAACTGGATGCATCAGTAAAAGCTAAAATGGCGGTGTTTCAGAGCAACGGCAAGCACGGGCTTTGTTTAGAACAAGTGTATCAGTATCTGATGACTGTGCCGCTTACTTCAGTGGAGGCAGAGCGTGCTTTCTCAGTGGTTGGCACACTCTGTACGAAGGTGCGCTCTTACCTGGGCGACCGCACACTGGACACGTTGTGCTTTCTATGCTCTTATAATCGCAACTAACTAGATCGGGGTGCCCACACTTTTTCGGCTTGTGAGTTAATTTTAAAATGACCAGGTCGAAATGATCTACCTGCATTAAAAATGAGATATATATATCTATCTCTCTATATATCTCTTCTGGTTTGTCCTGCTTCCACTTCAAAACCGGTCCCACCCACACGCAGCCGACACGCCATTTCTCGATTCCTATTCACTCCTTTTCATCAAAAAATAAGGAAAAACCTTCCAAAAAAAAAAAAAACTTAGTAGGGATATAATGGAAGAAATCTTGGGAAAGGCAGTTCAGAGAGACCCCTTTCCAGGTAGGTTGGACGTGCAGTGGGTGTCAAAAAGGGGGTAAATACAATACACAGAACAGAACCCAAGTAGTCCTCCATACAATATAATAGTAGTACAGTATAATAGGAAAGTTAAAATATTACAAGTAAATGTTTATCCTAAATACTTTAATTTATCGAATATTTTTTTTTTTGTTTCATTTGGTACACTTTGTTAATCCCTGAACTTTGGGTGGTCTGAGTACATGGTCAACCATTGTACTGCGCCTTTGAGCAATGTTTTTCAGATTAAGGGCCTTGCTGAAGGGCCCTTGTAGAGTAATTTGAACTGATAACCTTCCAGATACCAGCACATATCGTTAGCCACAGAGCCATCACTCTTCCTAAAAAAAAATTTCTTTTGAAGTTTATAATTATGGGTTTCCATGATATTTTCATGACAAAGAAATGGAAGGGTCAAAGGTATTTCTGGACTTTTTGGATTTGACAGTAGGAATGAGAATGCAGAAAAGCCGGTAGAGTTTTGCAAGTACCATAAGGTAGTCACTGTGCTTTATTAACATTAAGCTATGATAAAACAAGTGTTTATTGATAACACGTATAGTGGCCCTGCTATTGTTAGCTAGGAACAGTTGGACAAGTAGAAGTACAAAAATAAAAATTAATAGTGATTTTGCAATGAACCAAACATATAGTCGATTTCGATTTGCAATTGTGTATAAGCAACCCATGGGGACCAACTACAGCCCTTGACTGGCTAGTTTTATGATGTAGGTGACTACTTCAGAACTTGTAGAACTCCCTGGAATATGTCTGAAGTCAGCAGTCTACCAAGACACAGTCTGTGTTTAAAGCAGCTTGTTGACTGAACTAACTAAAATGTGTTGACGAGTTTAATAAAGGTTCTTTAAAAATTATTTTTATTACAAAAGAAAGAAATTTATTTTCCATTGTCTTTCTGAGAAAGGGAAGCCAGCTTATGTGCATGGTTTCTTAGTAGATACAAAATTGGCTCAAACACTGGAAGCAGACAGTTATATTTTTGGCAATTTTTTTTCAGAATTGCATGAAGTTAAGTGTTGTTCATTAGGAATCAGTTGCTGAGACCACTGCTGTATTTAATGTTCATAATTGATCTGGGCAAGAGTAAAATCTATAAGCTGGTTAAATTTTAGATGGCTACTTGGATAACATACAGATGTAGCCTATTTTGTAGTAGTTAAAATTTAATGCATTTAAATGTAAAGTGTTACATGTAGGATGTAAATCTGTGGGATTTGAAGACCCATTGGCAGGTTTGATAGTATACCTTTATGAGAAGGGCCTAGGAGTTATAATGGACTCCTCACTGTCTCTATCCAGACAGAATAAAGAAGTGATCTAAAAAAACCTGAGTGGTGTATTTGTCAAGGGAGGTTATGCTTAATTTGTATAATGCACTAGTCAGGCCTCACCAGCATTGGGTTCAGTTCTGGTCTCCATATTACAAAAAAGGTATAGCAGTGCTAGAGAAACTTCAGAAAAGAGCGATTAGACTAATTCCAGGACTAAAAGGTATGTGCTATGAGAACAGATTGGGAGGAGTTTAACCTTTTCTGTTTAAGCAAAAGTAAATTAAAAGGGGATGTGACTGAAGAATTGGACAGTGGGGAGGAATTCCACTGTAGTAAGTCCCTTCATAATTTTAAATGCTCCAATCATGTCACCTCTTAATCTCTTTTTGTTTAAACTGAAATGGCACTTTTAGAAATGCCATACATTTACAGCTGATCTGACGCTGTTCGTTTTCAAATAATATTGCATTAGTGCAACACTGTTTTCTGGTACTATTCAGGTCTTAAAATGATTTCTTCAAAATGTCACATATATTCGTCTTTTTTTTTCCCCCGGTGCTGTGTTGACATTGTGTACCAGAAGGCATGAGCTTATTCAGTGTGGCAGGAGCACGCAGGTGGCCAGTTGCTGTGTGATATAATACGCTTGACTTGGCAGCGATCTGCGCGCATGTACTGTACAAGGCATGCACGGTAAGCACTGAGAAAAGAAGAGTGTTCTTTGCTCAACTTGCAGAGGAGCTTTGTCGTCACTTCTTACTAGAAAAGGCGATGGATAAAGCAAAAGAGGATGCAACATCGACAAGCTTCTGTTCCAAGACCGCTGCTTCCCCAGGAAAGCAAACTCAGTCAGTGTCGTGTGCCTCTTCAGTGTAATAGTAACCACAGCACAGAGAGAAGTGTGTACATTGCAACAGGTACACATGTCCTAAATGTAGAAAGGATGGTCCTTGGGTGTGTGTAAACTGTGAACATTTGAATCTGATGATTGCATATAGCGTGGAACTGACCTCTCTGTACCATTCTTTCCTCTGCATGTCCTGGAATACAAAAACAGTACTGTGCACCAAAATGTGGACACTGGCAAGATCGAAAAAAAAAAAAAACGTGATCACTGATTAGAAGTGCAAGAAGGCAGGCGAATGAATATGAATAATATAAATAATGTTGCATCAGTGCCACAATGTTTTCCGAAATGTACTATACAGGTCATAAAATGAGTTATTTGACATAATGGACCATAAGGTGCATACTAATTCAGCGTGAGCAGGAACACTCAGTAAAACTGAATAAAAAAAAAAAAAACTCAAGTGACTGTGATATACGAAGAAGGCAGATTCACCAGCTTTTGTGTGTCAGCTTTTACCCCTCCAGATCAGAGAATTTCAAATTCCATTGTGTCAAAACACCACTCACATCTACAGTTATTCCCAGTTTTAGATAAAAAGTAATCGTGCCAGATCTGGGAGGGTTTAGGCATTGGATGTTGTATCGTGATCGTGACTGAGAAAATAAGACTGAAAAAAAAGGTAACTTTTACAAGTCCTATTAATTTACACCGGCTGTTACAGACACAAATGAAATGCATGTTTTTATTTTATAAAAGTAACAATAAGAGTAGCTCACTACTCAAAACAGTAAATTTGTAGGGGAGCTGGTTTTGAACTTGTGACCTTTTGGATTATAAGTCGACAGCTCTAACCGCTGTACCATGGAAGCTGTCGTATTGCAGTTTCCCTTTTTATGGAAGTGTTTATTTGATATTTGGCCATCAGCCTTTACATATTATATAGTTCATGTGTACATTTTGTCATTTATTACTAAAACATGAAAATAGTTGGTTTTAACGATTTGTTTACATAGATTGTTTAGACACAAAACGCACTTAAAGTTATTTCCCCTTACAATTCTGTGTAGCTTACTCCCAGATAATCGATCAAGGCAGGAACTGGGAGAACTTCTTGGCCGTTCTGAGGCGAGTGGGCGGATGGTATAAGGCTTCTTGCTGCTTGGGAATATCGACACATTTAAAAGACAAAAGAGGCTGACGGAGAGGTGCGAAGGGATTTAAGGTGGGCTGGAATTATGAGTTTTTTCATTGGCTCTGGTAATTCTAGTGTTAACGTGCGAGTCCCTGTCATGCACCCCAAAACATGAGGCTGAGTCTCAGTACTTTAGCAAAACCAGCTTTATTCAGCGTGAAACAGGAACAGCACAGTTATTTATTGTAGCAGGATCTACCGCTCTCCTATACAAAGACACGGCAATCAGGCAGGGTCGTGGCCAGGTTAGTGTCTAAGTAATACTGTGCTCTTGCATTTATAATGGTCCAACAGCAGGTACTTCTAGCTTGACCGCGATCTTTTCTGATTCACTTTTACGGCGAACTGCTACAACGCTGGGAGGCTGCGGTCGCTTCGGGACGCTGTGTGTTGTCCTGTTTGGGGTGGCGGGCTATGGGGATCCCAAAAGAGTTTAGAAACCTTACAGTACGTAAAGCATTTTTTTAATTTTGTGTCCAAGTGTAGTGACTCTAAAGGCAAAAAGCAACTGTCATTGGATAGGTTTCCTTGTTAAAGTTGCAAAAAAAGAAAAAGATTCCATTGAGCCAGCACTTAGCAGTGATTCCATTAGTTAGAGTGTAAGTCTTCCTAAAAAATAACTTTCCTCCTCTTCTCTCTCTCTCATCTTCCTCACACCAGCCACGATTCTTTTCAAAGGTAAAAGTACAGGTTAATTTGTTTTACGTATTTTTACTTTATATTTTGTATTAATCATTTTTATATAAATACTAGCAGAATACCCGTGCTTCGCAGCGGAGAAGTAGTGTGTTAAAGAAGGTATGAAAAAGAAAAGGAAAAATTTTAAAAATAACGTAACATGATTGTTAATGTAATTGTTGTGTGTGTGTGTGTGTGTATATATATATATATATATAT
>JANRMT010061414.1:38393055-38429580 GCA_026402145.1 Polypterus bichir lapradei | reverse complement strand
AAATCCAAACCTACATGGCCCTGTGTGAAAAAGTAATTGCCCCCTGAACCTAATAACTGGTTGGGCCACCCTTAGCAGCAATAACTGCAATCAAGCGTTTGCGATAACTTGCAATGAGTCTTTTACAGCGCTCTGGAGGAATTTTGGCCCACTCATCTTTGCAGAATTGTTGTAATTCAGCTTTATTTGAGGGTTTTCTAGCATGAACCGCCTTTTTAAGGTCATGCCATAGCATCTCAATTGGATTCAGGTCAAGACTTTGACTAGGCCACTCCAAAGTCTTCATTTTGTTTTTCTTCAGCCATTCAGAGGTGGATTTGCTGGTGTGTTTTGGGTCATTGTCCTGTTGCAGCACTCAAGATCGCTTCAGCTTGAGTTGACGAACAGATGGCCGGACATTCTCCTTCAGGATTTTTTGGTAGACAGTAGAATTCATGGTTCCATCTATCACAGCAAGCCTTCCAGGTCCTGAAGCAGCAAAACAACCCCAGACCATCACACTACCACCACCATATTTTACTGTTGGTATGATGTTCTTTTTCTGAAATGCTGTGTTCCTTTTACACCAGATGTAACGGGACATTTGCCTTCCAAAAAGTTCAACTTTTGTCTCATCAGTCCACAAGGTATTTTCCCAAAAGTCTTGGCAATCATTGAGATGTTTCTTAGCAAAATTGAGACAAGCCCTAATGTTCTTTTTGCTTAACAGTGGTTTGCGTCTTGGAAATCTGCCATGCAGGCCGTTTTTGCCCAGTCTCTTTCTTATGGTGGAGTCGTGAACACTGACCTTAATTGAGGCAAGTGAGGCCTGCAGTTCTTTAGACGTTGTCCTGGGGTCTTTTGTGACCTCTCGGATGAGTTGTCTCTGCGCTCTTGGGGTAATTTTGGTTGGCCGGCCACTCCTGGGAAGGTTCACCACTGTTCCATGTTTTTGCCATTTGTGGATAATGGCTCTCACTGTGGTTCGCTGGAGTCCCAAAGCTTTAGAAATGGCTTTATAACCTTTACCAGACTGATAGATCTCAATTACTTCTGTTCTCATTTGTTCCTGAATTTCTTTGGATCTTGGCATGATGTCCAGCTTTTGAGGTGCTTTTGGTCTACTTCTCTGTGTCAGGCAGCTCCTATTTAAGTGATTTCTTGATTGAAACAGGTGTGGCAGTAATCAGGCCTGGGGGTGGCTACGGAAATTGAACTCAGGTGTGATACACCACAGTTAGGTTATTTTTTAACAAGGGGGCAATTACTTTTTCACACAGGGCCATGTAGGTTGGGATTTTTTTTTCTCCCTAAATAATAAAAACCATCATTTAAAAACTGCATTTTGTGTTTACTTGTGTTATATTTGACTAATGGTTACATGTGTTTGATGATCAGAAACATTTTGTGTGACAAACATGCAAAAGAATAAGAAATCAGGAAGGGGGCAAATAGTTTTTCACACCACTGTATATATTCCAAACCAACATTATTTCGGATCTTTTAATATCTGAAATACATTACAAGAACATTTCTCTTAATGGTATCCCATTTTTCTTTCAAGATAGCTAGCTCAGTGATGTAAAGGTATACAAGTCATTGAGGAACACCTGACACTGTATAGGTCTAGGACACTTAATTTCTACACTTGTGCATGGGGCTAAAAGGAATTTCCTTGACATCTGAGGCAAAGTGGGGAACTGCACGTTTAACTGACCAGTACTTCAGTAGTTTGTCTGAATGAGAAACCGTAATCTCTCCCTGGTATGTTTTCAGGTGTATGGCTGAAGCTACTGAAACACAGCTCCTTAATGGTGCTGCATGTTCATCTACAATCTCATTAAACATGCAATCCAAACTACTACTCATTTGGGGCTTTCAGGGACTTTTGGCAGGCGATTCTGCATAATCCTGTCCAGCTGCCTCAAAGTCACAGAATTCCTGCAACTCCAGCAACACTATCCCTTTGGCCTAAGTGGCTATATTGATGTTTGATCAGAATCAATCCTTATATCTATAACAGGAAACATTTTTTTCTTATGATATGCAGGCAGGGTTTATGTCCAATCAATAAACAGAAAAAGCAAAAACTACATTGCCCCAGTAAAATCAGTTTGAATGTAGACTAATCAACAATATTGATTCAGACACAAATACCAATAAATCCAACATGTACATTTTCATGTTTAGTGCTTGTTTGCAGCATTACAGTAAATAGCAAATCTTTACACCAGTAATGCTTCACATTATGAAGCAATGATGAAGCACAGCACAGGTTATATTCTGTTATACTCTATCAAAAAACCAATGCATTGGATACCATGATTACAAAGAAACACACTCTTCATATCTTTAAAAAACACATTTACTTGAAATATGTTCAGACAAAATTAGTGTATACAGGTGCTGGTCATAAAATTAGAATATCATGACAAAGTTGATTTATTTCAGTAATTCCATTCAAAAAGTGAAACTTGTATATTAGATTCATTCATTACACACAGACTGATGTATTTCAAATGTTTATTTCTTTTAATTTTGATGATTATAACTGACAACTAATGACCGGCACCTGTATATTTAAGTGACCCTTGATCTTTTCAATTCATTGATTAAAACAAATTGACAACTGGGAGTTTATCATTAAAATAATGTGAAAAAAAATATTGTTTAAATAGTGAATTTCTTTATTTTAAGTAAGTCACCTTGGTATGTGGTTTGTTTTTTTTTTTCTCCCTTTTAAAAACTAGAGGGCTCTATCCCCTGCTCACTTCGCTTGCCCACACCCAGGTTTGGTTTACCGAATATACAATTTAAAGAGATTATTTTCATGGGAATTGTTACATATGCATTATTTTCACGTTTACTTTAAAACTTTAGTAAAAACAATATTTGGAATTACCTTTTCTTCAAGATCACATTGAATTTTCATTCCGTGTTTGGACTTGCATCGTGACAATGCAACGTATAACTGCCTGTGCGTGAATATCGTTTCTTTCTCTCTAATAAATTAAACGACTTTCTCGGATGTTTGTCCATGCTCTTTCTTCTTCGCCTTGACGTTGACGTGTCATCTAGAACGTATAAAATTTTTGTCCTGATAAAATTTATAAGCGCTGAGAGTACATGAACTGTGTCTGACAAAAGCATTCACACGACTGAAGTTAGATGACCGTGGTCTTGTTTGAAAATAGTTATAAGTAGGGTGTGACTAGAAAGAATCTCATGTTCAAAGTCTCCATCTAAATACCGGGACTAAATACCGTGCCAACGTTTTTGGAATCTTTTAAATCTCGCTGGAACATGAATTAGACGATCTACAAGTCTCAGATTTAAAGTTTAAATTCTAACTATATATTCAATCTCTTTTTCGCTGTTTTATTTCACAGAGTAATTTTCTTGTTTGCGCTAATGCGATCTTTCCTATTTTTTTGAGACTTTGGAATTTTCATACTTTCATTATCTCTAACCTGCTCTGCATGTGTACCGCATCAACATTTTTGAATTCTTTATGATGTTCTACTTAGTCATTTACTCTTTGTCCTTTATTTCCGGCCCCAGGAGTGGTTAAATCTCTTTCTCGCGAGACAGACAAGTGTCTTTCTGAGAAAATCATGTCTCGTCTCCTTCCAAGGTTATTTTTTTTTTTTTTTATAATAGAGAGATACAGTATGTGGAAAAAACAAACAGTGGCACATTCACTAATGCATCACATAGCCTATAATTTTGGAATGTGTAGAGTGGTGATACAGTAAAGCAGGTTTTTCTCCATGTTATATAAACGCTTCTACATAGCTGCTGTTCATTATTTTGATCCTGTTGTTATCAATTTTCACAAGCAATCACTAATAGGGCAACACCAGGAATAACTTCTGAGACTAATGCATCCAAACTCACTTGTCTAGTCAGCCTCTCGAAAGGAAAGGTACTAAAATGATTCCTGTCATCTCCGGTAAAATTCCACTTAAGACTGAAGCTGTCGGGGAACTCATGTTCAGTGGGCTCATGTTCCAAGGGCATGCTTCTACTCAATAAGAGACACCAGCATGTAAATTGTGATGTTCCAACGAGTCTGCATATCTTGTTGCAGTGTTTTAAGTGGCTGGTTGAGATGTAGCTGAATGTCCTCTCTGCAGGAAATAAGCTAAGGCAGAATGCTTAAAATGCCCATCTATTTTATCCCTGACTTTCACAGCATCTGCAACACTTTACTATGCAAAAATTCCCTCTGCCATTGCTAGCTGGAGTGTATGAGTAACACGGGGAAATGCTTGGGACTGTATCGTCATCAATGGCTTTAATCATATTTTTGGCATTGTTGCACATGACTTTTTGGAGTGGCATAAGTGACAAGCATTTCCTGAAATGCATCTGCTATTGCTTGACTATATGAGAACCTCGAAACTGCTTTGCAGGGAGCATAACCTGCATAAGAGCTTTTCTATCCACTGTGCAGTTAAGCTGATGATGGACAGACAAATTGTGCTGCTTCAAATGTCAGTGATGAAGCTGACAACTGTTAGGTCATGCAGTAAGTTGCTGACATGTTTTTTTTCCAAACTTGTGGATTCTTGGCAAGACATCCTCTGTGATGTAGGTGTGACTTGGAATGTTGTACTCTGGTTCCAACACTTTCAGGAATCACTGAAATCCCAAGTAATGAACATCCAACAGAGTTTGATCGTCAAGAAAGGGGTGAGCAGTGTCAGTCCTGGAGAGCCACAGTGGGTACAGGTTTTCATTCCAGCCCAATTGCTTAATTATAAACCAATCCTTTCCACTCTCAGACCTTATTTTATGGCTTCTTAGTCTGCAATGTAAGGTTCTTTATATCTTAGATTTTTTTTTCTTTTCCAAGGTTATCATCCAAATTATTTGAAGCCTAAAACTGTTCATTATCAGTCTGTCACATTTTCTATAGTATTTTTAATAAATCAAACAGTGTATGATATGAACACACAGAGATGTAAATCGAAACAAGCTAGATGGTGAACTGCTGACTGCTTTGTCATTTACATCTTATTGCTAATAAGGAGCCATTAAAACGGTGAATGCAGTTGTTTAAGATTGAAATAAGCAATTAAGGGTGGGGAACCTTAGCAAGTGAGACCAATAAAATGAAGCATCAAAATGTCACTTAAGCAATAACTGCTTCAACAGCAGCAATTGACTTCTCATTAAGAAACTGGGTTGGAACAATAATCTGCAGCCACTGCGGTGTTTCAGGACCGACATTGCCCACCACTGGTCAAGAGCAATATACTGACCAAGAGCTTCCGTTATTTTCACTTCCCAAGGGTTGTAGTTTGAGATTGTTGTGTGGTTTTTTTTTTTTCTGCCCTTGATACAGACTGCTGCAACACTGGTTGATGTTACACAATGCCAGAGGCAATTTCGCTATTCTCATTCTTATGTTTACTTCCGAGATGTTTAATTACATTACTGGTGTTGTATGAACTTGTTTTCATACCTCATCTTAATATTTTAGAAGAGTACAGTTTACAGTCCAAAAGGCTTTGGTTTGCTTCAATACCGCAGACATTTTGTGTTCTCTTCTTAACGTTCACATAATTAAGTGTGCATGTTAACGCTAGAAACCCTCAAGTTTACAATTTTTTTCCGTTGTCCCTGACCTCCTTAAATTTTCCTGACATACACCAAGACGCTTGTAGCTCTTATCACTGTGCTAATAGCCTGCGTTTGTTTTGCAAATGTCTGGTTTGTGGTTTAGCGGAACACAGCCTGCTACATCTCCTACTCATCATTCAGTCAGATGAAGGCATCACCCTGCTGAAATCTTCACAGTTGAAGTCTGTGTTGAAATGTTTATCTGGCAATGCGTTAGTAAGGAATTATATAGGTAATGAAATACCGTGATTTGAAATATATACAGTACATTTCTTGTGTGTTCTGTGTCTACAACGATCTATGTTAGGGGTGCCCACACTTTTTTGGCTTGCGAGCTACTTTTAAAATGACCAGGTCAAAATGATCTACCTACATTAAAAATGCTATATCTATCTATCATAATATAATATTACATACATAGAGTATCAGAGGTGGGTAGTAACGAGTTACATTTACTCCGTTACATTTACTTGAGTAACTTTTAAACAAAATTGTACTTCTTCTAAGAGTAGTTTTACTGCACCGTACTTTTTACTTTTACTTGAGTAAATTTGTGAAGAAGAAACACTACTCTTACTCCACTACATTGGGCAACACTCGAATCGTTACTTTTTTTCCATTAGATAAAGTCTGACCGACAATGTTCAATCTGCTCTGTGGCGTATGCTGTCAAGTTGCACACACACCTTCCATTGCGTCTCAACTGCGATTTAACTTCCGTCTCCTTTCTCTTTCTCTGATCGCTTTTCCAGTGTGAAAAAGCATGTGTGTTAGAAGAAAAGAGATCTCAGACTGGCCGCGCTGTATGTCAATCAAGTGGCAAATGCCATAGGGAGGATATATGATAGACTAACATTTAAAAAAAATTTTTTTTGAATGCAATGTGATCTACCTGCACTCCCTTTCCGATCTACCGGTCGATCGCGATTAACGCATTGGGCACCCCTGATCTATGTAAACACATCGTTAAAAAAGAAACATTTTTCATGTTTTAGTAATAATTGACAAAATGTAGACATGAAGTTTATAATGTGTGAAGCCTGAAGTTTCATAAGCTTCAGGGATTCTAGTGTTAAGGGTGATGAAGATGGTGGTATGTGATGAATATACAATTTATTGTTATCATACTGCTAGATTTATAATCATTTAAACTTTGTTTTCTGCATAATAATATGCACTTACTTATTCTTTTTTTTTCTCCTTTAGCTCAAGACTTTCAACCTTGCCTTCATGGATTATGAAAGATGGAAACTCTGTATTAGAAAAGGTAACTTGCAGTGGGAGCTACAACTACAAAATTACAAAAACGTTTATCTTGGTTTAACTTTTATATCCAGCAGAGTGTGCACATATTTGGTAAATAGATTCTTTTCTTTAAAAACAGAGAAAGGAAACAATTTTACAAATTATTTTTGTTTTTTTAATTTTTTTTTTTTTTTTTGGAAGAATAACAATACAGTTTTCTTGGAGGGTTGTTTTTATGTGCTCTTTCATTCATTATACGCTACCGGCACAATTTTGTCTGATTTCCAAATAAAGCTCCTCTTGTGGGCTCTTTGCCAGCTTTTATGAGACTGCCATTTGGAATAATATGTTGTTAACTGGTGTAACCTAAACAATCTGGAACACACAACGAAACATCTTGGATGGATTTAAAAGGAAGATGTGTATTCTCACTACTGTTTTTAATGTTAAGAACCTTTAGGTTTCTGGGAAGCACTATTTCTAACACCTTTACTTGGGAGCTTAATATATGTTTCAGGATCTTACACAGCTTAGAAAATGCTCTGCTTAAGGTTTTTTTTTTATTGAAATTGAATTGGTGTTATCCATTACGGTGTGTCCTGGCAGTATCTCTTCTGAGGATAAGAAACATCAAAGAGAGCAGTGTGCTTGCCTTTTGTGGACTAGGGCTGTGAGATTAGTCAAAAGCTAAGGTCTGAATATTCAAATTAAAAGTAATTCAATTTTCAAATGTATTTAGACTTAAGTTAACTATTATGGAGACTGTGTGTGAGTTTATGCATTTTTTTTTGTACTTTATTATTCGGTAATGGCCACAGTCAGAACAAACACCAATAGCCAAATAATATGTAAAAAAAAAACAAAAAAAAAACTTTGTGGTACTTGGACATCCGTGATTGAAATATAAAAACCAAGAACTGATGGATGGGTGCAGTAATTGTCCTCAGGTCAGTGAACCTTAAAAGCAGCCATTAAAATCCTGAAATACTTATGAGCCAAATCTGCTGACATCATTCTTTAGGGCTGTGCCATATCATATTGTTCACAACAACACCGGTATACATTTTTATGTGATAAAGTACCATCTCACAATATCAAAGATATACGTTCCCTAGCGAGCACAATAGTGGCTGAAGCCAAAATGTGTCTGAGAGCAAGAGCAGTGTGTGAGTCTCCAATATCGATTTAGGACCTAAAAAGGGAGCCACTTCAGTAGTATGAAAGTGATTTGGCTACAAGTCGCCAGACCTCCAACAAAGCACAATACTTAGCAAGATATGCAAGAAAACTGTTACCACTAAAGATGGAAACACAGCAAACTTGTTTCACCACTTGAAGCAAAAAGCCAGCGTCCAGTACAACCAGGCTATTAAGGCTTGCGAGGAGATACTAGTAGCTGATGATGTGCGGCCAAAAAGTGAACAAAAGACTCAACTGAGAATTCGCTTGAGCATTCACTGGAGTATTCACTATTTGCACACCATCTAACAGGAAGAACAAATGGTATATGGAAATGACTGATGTGTTTACGTATTGTTTGGCCATGGATATGATGCAAATTTAAATTGTGGAAAAGGAAGATTTTAAGCAATTGGTTAAAAAGTTCGACCCAAGATGCAACATTCCAGGCAGAAAATATTTTTATTGAAAGACATACTTGACTGCGATTGTATGTATGAAGCATGCTGTGACAAAATTTAGCTTAATTTTAATAGACTGTAAAAAGAAGAGAAAAATGTTTGAATTGTTATGTGAGAAGAGCCTGGTTAACATGCTGAGAACAACCCATCTTGACAGTATCTCTGTTGTGATTGGTTGAGTGAGGGTCTGTATTCTATTCATGCAATGGAATTGGCCAAAAGGAGCAAATGGGAAGATGTGAAAAAGACCTAGAGACAAAGATGGTGTGTACCATAGTCTGCTCCATGATTCCAGCTCCTTTTTCCCTTTGAAAAAGGGAAATGAGAGAGACCAAGAAAACCACTTGGATCACAAAAACATTGAAAGGAAGATGTTTAATGATAAAGTACAAAAGTAAACGCTGAGCATGCCTGCTTGCATCATATTTGGTAGCACAGCAGCTATGACTGATGATGAGAGGTCTTAGCTTAATGGCTAGTTGCCGTCTGAACTGGTTTACAATCGCAAAGAAATTAACGGGAAATAAAAAAAAAAAAAAAAAAGACAACTCTCATGAAAGGGTTTCCTTCAAACGACGTTTATTTTCCATGTTATATATGTCCATAATTATAAAAAGAACCTAAAGACTTAACACTAGAATCCCTGAAACTTACCAGTTTTTTTCATTGTCCCTGACTTTTCTTTAAATTTTCCTGACGTGCCAGGAAGCTCGTAGCTCCTTATCAATGCGCTAATAGCCTACTTTTGTTTAGAAAATATATGGATTAGCAGAACTCGGCCTGCTACAACCCCCACCCACCCCCCATTCAGTCAGATTAAGGCATCACCCTGCTGCAATCCTCACAGTTCAAAGTACAGTACAGGCCAAATGTTTGGACACACCTCCTCATTCAATGTGTTTTCTTTATTTTCATGACTGAAGGCATCAAAACTATGAATGAACACATGTGGAGTTATGTACAGGGTGGGCCATTTATATGGATACACCTTAATAAAATGGGAATGGTTGGTGATATTAACTTCCTGTTTGTGGCACATTACGATACGTGAGGGGGAAAACTTTTCAAGATTGGTGGTGATCATGGTGGCCATTTTGAAGTCGGCCATTTTGGATCCAACTTTTGTTTTTTCAATAGGAAGTGGGTCATGTGACACATCAAACTTATTGGGAATTTCACAAGAAAAACAATGGTGTGCTTGGTTTTAACGTAACTTTATTCTTTCATGAGTTATTTACAAGTTTCTGACCACTTATAAAATGTGTTCAATGTGCTGCCCATTGTGTTTGTGTTAACAAACAAAACCACCGCTATTGGTCTGACACTAACCCACATTGGATAGATCCCTCCAAGACTGTTGGAACAAAAATATTGATGGTATGGTGTGGTATATGGGGTACAAAGATAGTGGGGCCATTCTTCATCAATGGAAACCTCAAGGCCACTGGATATGCGAAATTGCTAAATGATGATGTGTTTCCCTCTTTATGCACTGAAGCTGGCACGTTCCCTGAGTTTTTCCAGCAAGATGGTGCACCACCACATTATGGGTGTCAGGTCCGAGCATTCCTAGATGAACAGTTTCCTGGAAAGTGGATTGGTCGTCGTGGGCCAGTTGAATGGCGCCCAAGGTCTCCCGATCTGAACCCCTTAGACTTTTATCTTTGGGGTCATCTGAATGCAATTGTCTATGCTGTGAAGATACGAGATGTGCAGCACCTGAAACTACGGATACTGGAAGCCTGTGCTAGCATTTCTCCTGCGGTGTTGCTATCAGTGTGAGAAGAGTGGGAGAAGAGAGTTGCATTGACAATCCAACACAATGGGCAGCACATTGAACACATTTTATAAGTGGTCAGAAACTTGTAAATAACTCATGAGAGAATAAAGTTACATTAAATCCAAGCACAAAATTGTTTTTCTTGTGAAATTCCCAATAAGTTTGATGTGTCACATGACCCTCAAGGATCCAAAATGGCCACCATGGTCACCACCCATCTTGAAAAGTTTCCCCCCTCACATATACTAATGTGCCACAAACAGGAAGTTAATATCACCAACCATTCCCATTTTGTTAAGGTGTATCCATATAAATGGCCCACCCTGTACTTAACAAAAAAGGTGAAATAACTGAAAACATGTTTTATATTCTAGTTTCTTCAAAATAGCCACCCTTTGCTCTGATTACTGCTTTGCACACTCTTGGCATTCTCTCGATGAGCTTCAACAGGTAGTCACCTGAAATGGTTTTCACTTCACAGGTGTGCCTTCTCAGGGTTATTTAGTGGAATTTCTTGCTTTATCAATGGGGTTGGGACCAGCAGTTGTGTTGTGCAGAAGTCAGGTTATTTGGACGATCATTTATTTTTCAACAGGACAATGACCCCAAACACACCTCCAGGCTGTGTAAGGGCTATTTGACCAAGAAGGACAGTGATGGAGTGCTGTAAATGGTCATGAAAATAAAGAAAACACATTGAATGAGGAGGTGTGTCCAAACTTTTGGCCTGTACTGTATGTGTTGAAGTGTTTATGTGGCAATGCCTTTGTAAGTAATTTATATGGGTGATGA
This sequence comes from Polypterus bichir lapradei, assembly GCA_026402145.1. Classification (NCBI taxonomy): domain Eukaryota; kingdom Metazoa; phylum Chordata; class Cladistia; order Polypteriformes; family Polypteridae; genus Polypterus; species Polypterus bichir. Next base: position 38,418,516 of record JANRMT010061414.1, on the reverse strand, counting down.
AATATCGTGATTTCAAATACATATATTTGATGTGTGTTCCGTGTGTACAATGATCTGTGTGAATACAGTATGACAGAAGAAATGCGAGGCAAGAAATTCAGAACACACTGCTAAAATAGAAAATGTTTTCATATGTGCTTTATCATAGATCTCTGTAGATGGTGTAGTGGAGTAAGCTATCATTTAGCAGCGTTGAAATAATAGGTTCAAATTCTGTGCATTCTCTGTATTTAGCGCTTTTAAGTAGTGACCTGCTATTATTATTATTATTATCATATAAGAAAAACATACATTTAATGTGAGTTGTAACATCCCGTGTAAATTTATGGTACTTCTAAAAGATGTTACTTTTTTTTGCACGCAGACATTCATATCAGCATGTCATTTCAATAATTTATTTTATTCCGTTTTATTCTTGCATTGTTGAATTAAAAAAAATCATTTAAATGACATGTTGATGTGAATGTCCGTGTGCAAGGAAAAGTATCATCCAGTATAGACACTGCGCTGTCTGTATGCTCAACAAAACACCAAGAAGAAATGATTGAGCTGCGTTTTGTGTGTGTCTGCTTTTATCTTTTCAGCACTCTTTTACAAGTACCATAAGTTTACACCGGCTGTTAGACTCAAATCAAATGCATGTCTTTAGTATATAATACTAATAATAGCAACTCAAAGCGTTAAATACAAAGAGGTCCCGGGATTGAATTCACAACCTCTTGATTATGATGCAGCAGTCCTTATCTCTACACCAGCGAAGCAGACATGTCTGCTTTGTATTGATTGATAGTAGGGCTTCAGTTTTTGCACATTGCCAGTAACATGTAAATTAAACCATTTCTTTTTTGGTTATTTTCTTGAATAAAAGCGCACTTGTTTTGTTGTACCTTTTGTGAAAGTGTTTATTTGATATTTGGACTGCAGTCTTCTACACTTCATGTCAACATTTTGTCAGTTATTACTATAACATGAAAAACATTTGTTTTAGTTATGTGTTCAACATTTCTTGCCTTGAATTTCTTGCCTGTCATTCTACATTTACACAGATTGTTGTAGACAAGGAACACACAAAAGGTTCAAGGATGATAATACAGCTTCCGTGGCGTAGCGATAAGTTTTGCTGAATTATAATGAAGAGTCCCCGGTTCGATCCCGACTACCTCCTATATTTGCCATTTTCAGTAGTGAGCTGCTCTTACTGTTAATATTATGCAGTACACACATACATTTGGTTTGCGTCTATAACCCTTTGTGTGTACATTGTGAAAAGGACGCTATGTAGCGCCCGACCTGGCACAGACTGACACAGAGGCACGTGTAAAAACACAAAGTACTTTTATTTTTCTTCACCTGTGGGGCACGTCTTCCCCGTGAACTCCACAGGCAATACACAGTCCAAAAAGCACTTAAACCACAACACACAACATTCATCATCACACCTCCCAATTTCCAGCTTCATAATCATTACTCTGTCTCTTTTCACCTCCAAAACACCCTTGGCATACTGCTCTTTCATAATAACCCCTACTCCATTTCTCCTTCCATCCACACCATGATAGAACAATTTAAATCCACTTCTGATCCACCTGGCCTTGCTCCCCTTCCATTTAGTCTCTTGTACGCACAATATATCAACCTTCCTTCTCTCCATCATATCTGCTAACTCTCTCCCCTTACCAGTGATACTGCCAACATTCAAAGTTCCTACCCTCAGTTCCACTCTCTTTACTTTCCTCCTCTCCTCCTGCCTCCGGACACGTCTCCCCCCCTCTTCTTCTTTGGCCAACAGTAGCCCAATTTCCGTCAGCACCCTGTTGGCTAATAGTACTGGTGGTGGTTGTTGTTAACCCAGGGCTTGACTGATCCGGTATCGAAATTTGTATTGTTGTCCGCATATTGATTTGGCAAAATTTTACACTAGATGCCCTTCCTGACTTAACCCTCCCCATTTATCCGGGCTTGCTACTGGCACAAAGAAACACACTGGTTTGTGCATCCCCTGTGGCTGGGTTTTTAATGTTCTGTTACTACACTGTAAAAAAATAATTTGTTGGTATAACGTACAAAATTGTACTCATACTTTTTATTTAATGTTAATCCATTTTTTCATATCATTGCAATTTATATCAGTGTTTAACCAAAGAGAGAATTTAATCTGAAGCTTAAATTCCACCACTCAAAAATGTGGTATTTCCTTTGAGTAAAAACTAAGTTTTAATTTTATGTTAACTATGTTTATTATATTAGCTTTTATGTTTGAAATTTCATTCAAATTTTTTTTCATTGGCCATATTTTATTAGAATGCCCCAAGAGCTAACAAGCAATTGAATTAGTTTCTTTTTAATTCTGTTTTTTCACAAACATAGAGGACATACTGTAAACATAGCAGTAAAACACTTTTAGCAGTTAACATTTGCAACACAAAAATCATGTAAATTTTAGTTCATTCCCTGAATGAGTTTTTCATGCAAGAATAATTGATTTTTTTAATAATTTGTGTATAAAACAACTATATGAATAATTATATGCACAAATATTAAATACACCTCATAATTTATATAATTAAAGTTGTGTACTGTATAATAAATATTGTATTATAATCTATACATATAAAGGAGAGTTGGGATCCGAGAGACTGTGTTTGTGGAGGGATTGAGAGTTAAGGCGGGTGGGGGAGTCACGTGATCATCTCCCCTCCCATTCACCTCATTTCATTCACTTCATTTCACTCCTAGCTGAACTCCGCAGTTGACACGGTCTTGCCATTCTTTTTCCTTAGTGTTTAGTCCTCTCTCCTTTACTGATTTACTGTTTACTAGATGCAGTACTTACTGAATAGTATTTTTTCCTTTAGTGTTTCTGCTTAGTGTTTATTAGTGTGTAGTAGACGCGGTGTGCCGGTGTTCCCGGCGGTGTTGCGGTTAGAAGCTCTATAAGTCGCATGTAGATACATAATTATTCCAACTACAGCGACTGCAGCAAAGCGCATAAGGTCTGCTAGTACTATATAAAATAAGTGCTCCATATCATAAACCAGACAGAGTAACTAATTAATGGCAATTAATGGTAAAACAGTTTGTTTGTCGCAGATGTGAATTGCTGTATGCGGCGTGTAGAACAGTTTGCGAGGGGTGTCCCATGGTCTTACAGTTGGTAGGCGGGTGTCTGTTGGTTGCTCTTGCGAGCGGGCACATGACCAGGCAGTGTGTATGCTTCGAGAGCGTGGGTGGACGTGACAGCGCCATCTAAGAAGAATCATATTTGTCGCGAATGTGAATAGCTGTATGCGGCGTGTAAAACACTGTATTGTATGTTGCCCTCTCCAGAGTTACATCTTTTCATTCACCTACAGTTGTATCCTCAAAACCAACCCCATTTGGACAACTGTGTCTTTCAGGAAGTGTTCACCCATCAATACATAATTATGCACCGTATGCTACGCCGCGGGTTGGCTAGTACAGAATATTACATCGAATCATGACCGAACACCCTTTGAAATGTAAAAGTTAAAGAAAAAAGCCATATCTCTGCTAATACTAAAACGAACATTAAAGGTAAATTGTATAATATGCCTTACTGGATATTCCTTGAGCAGATCTTTGTCATCCTCATCAAGATAGATAATAAGTGGCCTCAGCACGCACTCTTTTCAGCTGTTAACATTTCTCTGAATGCAAAAGTACACACACACACTAATATTTACTGACCCTTTTGGCTGCTCCTTCACAACTTCGTGCCTTCTAAAGGCAAATGTCTTTGTCATTAGTTCTCAAATGACACTTTCATTATTTCTTTACCTCTGTCATAAGTGTTTCTCTGTTTCACGGCTTTCTGGTGTTTCTCCATGATGCAATAATCAAGTTATATGACAGAAATCATTTTCTAAAAACACATTTTTGATTAAATATTAATGTAATCAATATTGACTGGTGAAGGCAGTATATGTAACTACATTTTGTTTGAAGACTGATAATACTATTACCTGACCTATTCAAATGGCGACCCGCGGGCCACTTGAGGCCTAGAGCCAAACCCCCGAGTGGCCCAGCCTGTGTTCCTGCCAGAACCACAGAGAAAAACCAAGAAAAACACGTTTTGTGAACCTTCAGAAATTTCCTACAGTAGTACAGATCATGAATGCAATACTCTGAGTAGCCTAGAAACATTCAACCCATAATGTAGGGCGTTGTTGTGTGTCTGGAAGTGGTGGTTGTAGTTGATGATGTCGAAGGAGCAGCTTCCTTGGGGAAATCTCTTCCTGCTTTTTTACCATTCGCTCCATCTTACCCTGATCCTGTCATTCAGCTTTCCCTAGGGAGGTGCCCTGAGCCCTCACAGTTTGCTTTCCCCTAAGACAAGCCCATGCAGTAGTGAAACATTTCACCACATTTGTGTCAATATTGTGGTTTAATACAAAGCTATGTTCACACTTTTATGTGTGGTGGTTTTTTGGTTTTTTTTTTTTTTTTTTTTTTTTTTTTATTTTGTTAAATGCACTTTGATGCAACAGGGTCATATATAAGCAGTGGCACAGTCATAGCACTGCTGCCTTGCATTAGGAAAGATCAAGTGTTTTAAGTAGTAAGAAATGTATATGACCAAAATATTATTTTATTTCAAAAGGGAAACGTGCATAGTGTTATCAATAATGTTTTTTGATTTATGCACTTTGAGATTTGCTTGGGTTAGACGTGAGCAAAATATTTATTCAAAAGGGAAACAAATTTTACTGCTAATACTGTGCACTTTTTTTGTTTTTATGCACTACGAGAAGTGCCTAGATCAAATATGACCAAAATGTTTATTTTTTTATTTCAAAAGTGGGGGGGGGGGTATTGGGGGAGAGAAGGGGCATCAGTTCTGTCTGAATTAAAAATTGCAATTTGAACGTTACAGCACTTCAATTACTTTGTTCATTAGTTGTGTTAAAGCTTGATAAAAACCCGTTAACAAAAAAGATCACAATATGCAAGCTTTCAAAGCTTGCATATTGTAATAGTTTTAGCTAGCCAATAAAAGGTGTCATTTTGCTTGACTTATCATTACTTTCATACTGGCTAACACGGTACAACACCCTAGTACTAAAAACTCAGTAGAAATTCGAACGGAACTAATTTCTTAAAACAATAGCCTGTTGAACCCTCTAAAATTACACAATGTCCTTGACTGGTATTTTTAAGCTTAGCATTTGCATAGAGAAATAATAAGAGACAGGCAAGGGCCATTTATGGTTTAACCCTTACTATGCTAATGTGTATCAGAATATATAATACTTGTTTTCATACTTGCTTTATTATTCTTTTTAAATATATGCTAATTGTAAGCTTTAAGAATATGCTTATATGCAAATCACCAATGTTAAAAATATGTTTTTAATATTTTTCTATATCTTCCAAAACTCTGAGAACTGTATTATATTTTGGTCACTTAACACTAGAATTACCAGAACCTACGAAAAAGCTTGTAGATCAGTCCCATCTTAAATCACTTCACACCTCTCCATTAGCATCTTTTGTCCTGTAAATGTGTCGATAAGCAGCAAGCAGCCTGCTATCACATCCCCCATCGCCGCACAGTTCTCTCAGCTCAAGTCTGTTTACCTGCGTATCAGTTGCTTGGAGTTGTATAGAGTGAGAAGTCAAGCAAAATGACATCCATCCATCCACACCTTTTATAAATACTATATCGTTATTTGGAACACTTCCATTTCATGTGTGTTCCGTGTCTACAACGATCTATGTAAACACATCGTTAAAACAGAAACGTTTTTCATGTTTTTGTAATAATTGACAAAATGTAGACATGAACTGTATAATGTGTGAAGCCTGAAGTCCAAATATCAAAGAAACACTTTCACAAAAGGTACAAATATAACAGAACAAGTGCGCTTTTATTCAAGAATATAACTGCAGAAAAAGAACCCGTGTTAGGGTGCGACATTGACACGCATTTGCTACAGCTGCTTCAGTGGTGCAATGGTATCAACTGTTGACTGGTAATCAAAACTTCACGGGTTCAAACCCGGACGAGTCCGTTTTGAGAAGTGAGCTGGTTGTAGTCTTACTATTTCAGAATAAAAACATAAATTTCATTCCATTCTGTAACAGCTGGTGTGTAATTTATGATACTTGTAAAGGTTAGGTTTGTTTTGTTTGGTGTGTTTTTTTTTTTTTTTTTTTTTATTCAGTTTTATTCTCAGTTGTGTTCATGATCCCATCCCCCATTTCCCCCAAAAAATTTGAAACCGCTGTTTTCATATGAAAACACGCTATAACAAAGGTAAACTCAGGTCGTGACAGCGGTTCTACATCGGAGCAAGAATGCACTTTTGCCATTGCTGTACTTTGTATATGTACATGGGAAGCTCTGCACCCTACCTGTGACTTTACGCTGTAGGAAGTAAGTAAGTAAATAAAAGTAAATAACATTCGATCTGGCTCCTACATATAAAGTACAGCGACGGCAGCTTCCACCTGCAGCTATAGACTCTTCGGTATGCAAGCGACTCTCCACGCTAGTGTTTAGTTCTGGACGGTGTATGTGCTCCAAAAAAAAGTCTAGTACGCAAGCAATGGTACGAGAATGCAGTTAAAGTCTCAGCAGGCACTTCTCGTGGCATTACACATTTTTTGAGCATGCCCTCTGCAGTCTACTTGTGACTTTACACTGTAGGAAGTAAGTAAATAACTCAAGGTAAAGAACATTCAAACTGGCTTTTATGTAAGTAACATATAAATGTTAATGTTTTGGGCACATGCACCATCCTTACATACACCGTCCTTTGTATGTAAGAGCCAGATCGAATGTTATTTACTTACTTCCTGCTGCGTGAAGTCACAAGTAGAGTGCAGAGCTTCCCATGTACATATAAAAAGTACAGTGATGGCAAAAGTGCATTCTTGCTCCAATGTAGAACTATCATTATGATCCGAGTTCACCTCTGTTATAGCGCGTCTTTATGTGAAAACAGCAGTGTCAAATGCGAGGGGGGTTGGGATCATGAACGCGACTGAGAGAATAAAACTGAAGAATAAAAAAAAAAAAACAACGCTAACCTTTACAAGTATTGTAAATTATACACCGGCTGTTACAGACTGGAATCAAATGTATATTTTTATTCTACAATGGTAAGAATATGAGTAGCTCACTTCTCAAAACAGACTCATCCAGGGTCGAACCTGTGAAGTTTTGATTACCAGTCAATAGTTGATACCGTTGCGACACCAAGGCCGTCGTAGCAAATGCGTGTCAATGTCGCACCCTAACACGGGTTATTTTTCTGCAGTTATATATTTTTGACTAAAAGCGCACGTATTCTGTTATATTTTTACCTTTTGTGAAAGTGTTTCATTGATATTTGGACTTCACACATTATACAGTTCATGTCTACATTTTGTCAATTATTACTAAAACATGAAAAAGTTTCCGTTTTAATGATGTGTTTACATAGATCGTTGTAGACACGGAACACACATGAAATGCAAGTGTTCCAAATAATGATATAGTATTTATAAAAGGTGTGGATGGATGGATGTCTTTTTGCTTGACTTCTCACTCTATACAACTCCAAGCATCTGTCACGCAGGTAAATAGACTTGAGCTGAGAGAACTGTGCGGCGGTGGGGGATGTGATAGCAGGCTGCTTGCTGCTTATCAACACATTTACAGGACAAAAGACGCTGATGGAGAGGTTCAAAGCGATTTAAGGTGGGACGGATCTATGAGTTTTTTCACTCTGGTAATTCTAGTGTTAACCCTAGTGGTTCAATCACCTCGACACCCTCAATTCTTTCCTGATTTTTACAAAATACTCAATTCAGACAGACTTCACCTTGAGTTGCTGCTTTAATGTGCTGTGTTAAGAAACGGGTTGCTGATTACTTCTAAAGGCTGCTACTCTTTACAGTTTAATGTGCTCCGCTGTTTGCAAGTTTAATATTTGGGTATCTAAAGTCCCACATGACTATAACTCGCCCATCCGTGTAAACTTGCCTTATTTATATTACCCAAAACAAGTTCATTGAAGTTACCGTATTTACTCCTGTACCACGCGCCCTCGTGTAAGACACGCACGCTAATTTTTACAAAGAAAATAGGGAAAAAATCTTTTGCCCCGTGTATGACACGCATTGTGATTGTATAGGAAGCGAGTGAGGTTGAAGTAAGACACAGACGTAAATAACTGTAAAGGAGAATAACTATGTCTCGTTTAATTCGTTCTGCACATGATACAGTATATTGTACTAACTGTAAGCAGTACCCCTACTGCAGAACGTTCAGTGTTTGTCACACCATGCTGCGACAGGTGGGAATCACAAATAGCCCTGTGAAATGAGAAAAGAAAGAACCGTATAGAGACAATCGGTAAAGGACTATAACGGCAAGTGAAAAATTATTGTGCTCATCAGAATATTCCAGTTTAATCGTCATCTTCCGATTCGTTGCTGGATTCGCCACCGCTACTGACGTCCCATACGGTGTCGCCTTCGCTTACCCATAAGGTGTCGTCTTCGATTCCATCGATGCTGTTGGATACACTGCACTTTTTGAAGCTTTTCACAATCAAATCCTCAGGAATAAGCTTCCAAGCACCGATGATCCATCCACACATCTGCGCCAATGTTGGGGCTTTCATTTTGCCAGTTGGCGTTGTTTCGTGTACCGCTGTTGCAGCCCAATCGGTGTACATTCTAGATACATGAGCCTTAAACGGTCGATTAATGCAGACATCTAGAGGTTGGAGGAGCGAAGTCATGCCTCCAGGAATTACCACTTGATCTGTTTTCCCATCTTTCAGTTTTTCTTTAACACCTTTAGTTAAATGGCCACGAAAGCTGTCCATGACTAACATGTTTGGCATTTTCAGGAGACTGCCCGGCTGACGTTGCCACACACATTTCAGCCAATCGATTACAAGATCATTATCCATCCAACCCTTTTGTTGAGCTCTGACAATGATCCCAGGAGGAAACTTCTCATTTTTCGGCAAGGTCTTCCTTTTAAATATTACGTACGGTGGTAGTTTCCATCTGCAAGAATTGTCAACATCACGGTACACCGCTGCTTCTCTCTGCCTCCCGTGCGTACCGGGACACTCTTGTCTCCGACTGCATTAACAGTAGTGTTTGAGGGGTTCTCAAAATAAACTGGCGTTTGATCAGCATTACCGATTTGCCCCATTAAATACATTTTCTGCTGCCTCAACTGAATAACATACTTTTGGAAAGCTAGTAGCTTTTCTTCATATGCGTCTGGTAGACGCTGTGAAATGCTTGTGCGGCGTCTGATTGATAAGCCATTCCTTCTCATGAAGCGCGTTACCCATCCGCAGCTTGCTTTGAACTGAGTGATTGGTATTCCACGTTCTTTCGCTATATCACGAGCTTTCACCTGAATCATTTCCGTGGACACTGCATATCCAAGGTGATGCCTGCCTTGAATGTAATCAGTGAGTGCAACTTCAACTTGTGGGAACTGGGCACGTTTTCCGCGAAATGCCTCTCTGTTTATGTTGCAAGACGAAAGTTTTTCTTTCTTCTGTCGCCAATCTCGAACACATGACTCTGGAACATCATACGTGCGACCTGCTGCCCGATTTTCTAATGCTCATTTTCAGAAAAAAATGTGCTCGTGGTACAAGAGTAAATACGGTATTTGCTTTGGGAGGTCTGTAACACACTCCTAAAATAAGGCCTCTTTCCCTAATGCTTTCCAGACAAAACTTCATGTCTTCATTAAGGTGGGGCTCATCATCCGACTGAAAAGGACTTTAAATTCTGATTGACATTAGCAACAACCCTACCTTCTTTTTTTCTGTCTGTCCTTCCTAAAAAATGTGTATCCCTCTGTTATACTCATCCCCATCTTTATTATTTAGCCTGGTTTCTGTTATTGATATTACATCATAATTATGCTCCACTATGTACATATATTCAAAAATACTTGCCTGCTTTTGCTTCTCTGTGGACCAAAAAAAAAGCAAAAAACCCTTCAGGGTAGGAGCTTAGCAACAACGAAAATGCTAAGTTTTTAGAAGCAAAACATATTTTTTTAATTAACTCTGATACCACTTAACACAAAACTCTCAGCTGCCACTCCTTTGTTTGCAAGGATGATGTCCACATGTAGTGACATCTCACTTCATCAATATAGAATGCTAAAAGAGAAACCGCAGCGAGTTGACCTAGGTGTTTAGAACTGTTATGTCTTTCTTAATTACTGGCCATCAATCAATTAAAAATGTGTTTTCTCCTGAAATGCTATTGAATGGAGGTTTGTTTTTTTTTTTTTTTTCTCCTCTCCTTTATTAGTCATAGCTCAGTTAAGTATTTAATGCCATAATTTATTTGTTATTGAGAGTCATTGGTGTCCTTCACTAACTATCAGTTTCTTTTTAATTTCAGGGGTTTAAAGATTGTGCTGGTCGAGTTTTCATTGACTCCTTACCTGAATTCTGCCTCCCAGAGGTAATTATGCAAATCATAACAGTATTAGGTGACTTTATTTTAAAAGTCAAGTGTACAATTTGTTGCTTGAATTCATAGATTGCCAAATTTTGTAGTTGGTTTGCTTTTATTCTCTGGTAACTTTGTTTTTTTCCACTTCCCAAAATGAGCGAGTTAGACTGATTTGCCGTTCTAAATTGGACAATAGAAACATTGGTTTGTGCAGTGTATGAGTCATACCTTACTCAACAATGCTGTTTAATGCAAGATTGAATTAAGTAGGTTTAAGAATGTTGTTATAGTAGTGTGTCAGCGTTTTAACAATAGAATTACCAAAGCCTACAAAAACCTCCAAATCCCGGCCCTCCTTAAATCCCTTCGCACCTCTCTGTCAGCGTCTTTTGTGTTGTAAATGTATCGATAAGCACAAGCAGAAAGCAGCCTGCTATCCTATCCGCCCCATCAACACAGAAAAGGCAGAAAGTTCCTTCAGCTCAAGTCTGTTTACCTGCATGTGAGTTGTCTAGAGTTGTATAGGGTAAATAATATATCATTATTTGGAATACATGCATTTCATGTGTGTTCCGTGTCTGCAACAATCTATGTAAACATATCATTAAAACAAACTGTTTCATGTTTTAGTTAATTATTGACAAAATTAGGACATGAAGTGTATAATGTGTGAAGCCTGACGTCCAACTATCAAATAAACACTTTCACAAAAGGTACTAGTATAGCAAAACAAATGTGATTTTATTCAAGAACTAGCAAAATACCTGCGCTTCGCAGTGGTGAAATACTGCCTTAAAATTTTTATTAAGAAGAAAAGTAAACCTTTTTAAACTGAGGGAAAATATACCAATAATTATTTGTTTAGGATCTCCTTGTATGCCACGTTGTCATTTCGGCCCTTCGGTTGTAATATGACCAAGCTTGTTGGCCATGTGAAAAGCAATCTTGCCTGAAATCTCACAGCTTGGATTGCTGCTGTCCTAATCGGTTTGAGTTTAATGGTTTGTTTCAATTACGTTAGTATTTGCAGAACTTGTTGTGTTGAAGTGACATTCGGCATCTGTCAAGCGTTGTAAGCATACAAAAGGTTTCATCAATAACTTCGCATCCAGCTTTTGAGAATTTAAACATTCATAAATATCAAAGTGTCCATTACTCAAATCGTCACTTGTGAATCTAAGATGTTTAAGAGGCATTGGCGGTTGTCGAAAGGTGTAAAATATGTGGCCATTTCGGTACACTTGAAAGCGACAACCGAACAATTCAGTGGCAGCCATCAACTCACATGCAGAACCATAGGTGAAGGGCTTAAGCATTTCACTGTTCTAGTGCTCCTGTGTAGTATAATTATCTCCTGTACCGTCATCAATCCACACCTTGAACCTGTCCCAGTCATTCAATACATAAGACACAATGTTCCTCCTGATATCAAGAGTGAGCCTGATATGGCTGTGCAATATGTAACACAGAGAAAGGAAAAGACAGGTGCCATCTCCGGGCATGGAAACCACTTGGTAAGTGACAGTTCTTTGATCGATGGCGATCACCTCGATAGACATGTTAATGGGGGTACGGTTGGAATGATAAAGGAAATGGGTACCTGAACAATGTAAACTAAGTCTAAAATACCTATACAATAACTATAATCGTAATAAATAAACAATAAAACAGTGGAGAAGCCGTGGATTAAAGAAAAAGGCTGCAGTTATCAGCAGGGAGACGTGAACACTGTCGCGAAGCAAGGAAGAGAATGAAGAGACCAGAGCGACGGACGGCCTTATTTAGGCAGGCAGCCAACAACGTGGGAGGCGTGGGGATGGGGGACCCAACGCCGCCTCACACGGCGACCGAGCTGCAGGCTATGGACGTATATATGTACGTAAGTAGGATTCAGTTAGCTTTGGGAACCCGCGTACCAAATTTCTTGAAGATGGAGCCATAAATAAGAAAGTTCAACATGGCGGACGTTGTCGACTGTTATGACCGTTATGACTGTTACGCGTAGAATTTCAAAATGAAACCTGCTTAACTTTTGTAAGTGAGCCTGCCAAATTTCAGCTTTCTACCTACATGGGAAGTTGGAGAATTAGTGACGTTGGAAAGTTCAATATGGCGGCCGAAAGTGGCGTCATGCCACTGAAATAAGTACGTACATCGGTTTCGGTTAGCGCGGGGAAGCCGCCTACCAAATTTCGTGAAGATAGGGCCATTAATAAGAAAGTTCAACATGGCGGACGTTGTTAATCGTTATGACCGTTACGTGTAGAATTTCGAAATGAAACCTGCTTAACTTTTGTAAGTAAGCTGTAAGGAATAAGCCTGCCAAATTTCAACCTTCTACCTACACGGGAAGTTGGAGAATTAGTGATGAGTGAGTCAGTCAGTCAGTCAGTCAGTCAGTCAGTCAGTCAGTCAGTCAGTCAGTGAGTGAGTGAGTGAGTCAGTGAGGGCTTTGCCTTTTATTAGTATAGATATAACTGCAAAAAAAGAAACTCTCGTTCGGGTGCAACTTTGACATGCCATTAATATGACCACTTTGGTGGTGCAGTGGTAAAAACTGCTGACTGGTAATCAGGGCTGTGGAGTCGGTAGATAAATGCTCCGACTCCGACTCCTCAGTTTCTAAATCTTCCGACTCCCCGACTCCGACTCCTCTGTATGTATATACTATGCTAATGTATTTTCTACATCCATTGAAGGAAAGGAAGGCAACATACATGTCATTTCACCACAGAACTACTGGCTATGAAGCCAACACTCTACTATAATGCCAGATTAAAGACAAACACAATGAAAACAAGGTTTTGTTTATTTTTTTTTTTTAAACAAGTGTCTGGATAGTAATAGCAGTCATAAAAATCAGGAACAGGAAATGTATTGGTTCAAAAATACAAATCACATTCTTTGGTAGTTTTAACTTTTAAAACAAAAAAAAAAAGCTTAACTATATGAACTAAAAACAATATCTGGAAAACCTATATTAAACTTGGAATACAGTTATAGTTAAAGGCAAGGAAATAAATATGGCAGCCTCCATATTCCTCTGACCTTGGGTTCCCTTTAAATGCAATCTAAAATCAGTGTAGAGTTCTAAGAAACAGAATTGCTTCAGCCAGATCTTCTTTCATAGAGGCTCTTAAATCTGATTTGATTATTTTCAGAGCTGAAAATAATCTTTCAACACTGACTTGGGTGGGTGGCATTGCTGTTACAATTCTAGCCACATCACCAATGATCTCTGGATACACAAGGATGGCTTCTTCAACACTAAGTTTTGATGAGCGATCATACTTTTCAACTTCCTTTAGTTCTTTAAAAAAACTCCTGCCAGAATTTCTTTATTTGGACATTGACTGGTTCTTTATTGCTTATGCGATGTCGCTTTACTTTTCCTTTCATTTTGTCCAAAAAGGAATCAAAGTCTAACTCTTCATTTGAAGAGGATGATCCTGAGTTACCACTAGTGCTTTGAACTTCCTCCTGTGGAGGTATTTCAGGTAGTAATCCCCTCATGCGAACTGCTAAATCGTAGAGTGCCTTTTTCGCTGTAGCAGTCTGGTCACTGTTCAACAAAATTCGGCTCATTGGGTCGACATAAATAGCTGCTAACAAGATTTCATTGTCCAGCAAAAGACTCTCTCTTTTCATCATTGAAGATGCAATGCCATCAGCTATTAACCCTCCACTTTTGTTCAGGCGATACATCAGGCTCTTCCATTCCAAGAAGAATTTACTGGGGGTTAGACCGTCACATTGCAACCTCTTGGTGACGGTAAAGGGGTGCGAAAGAAGGTTTTCCAGCTCTTTTATTTGTGCCCACTGGCTTTCAGTTAAAGCAACATTCTCATTATCCAATTCTTCTAGGAAGTCTAAGTTCAAGCAAACGCTTCACCATCAAATAAGTGCTTCCCCAGCGTGTTGTCTGATCCAAAATGGCTCCTTTTCCTGCACGTCTCTTCAAAATTGCATCCGTTTTTGGTGCCCTGGCTGAAATAGTTACTTGCCTTAATTTCCCAATCAATGTAGCTGCATGGCGATCTTTTAGTCCATCCCTTATAGCAAGCTGCAGAGTATGAACAGCACATCTCATATGGTGAATAGTAGCAAGCTTCAACGCTTCTTCAACAATGTTATCCACAATGTCAGTATTCTCTTCATTTTTTCCAATACTTTCAGAGCAGTCTTCCTCTAACTCTAATAACTCTGTGCCACTTTCTTCATCTTTGTTCATCTTCTCAATTGTGCTCAACATATTAGAAGCATTATCTGTCACAAAACAAAGAATCTGTTCCTTTTTAATTTCAAAATCTTCTAGAACACCCTCCACTAACTTCTGAAGATAAGTCACTTGAGTGATGTGCCTGGGTGTCCTTTAATCCCAAGGTCTGTGTTATTGTTTTGTTATTTTCATCCACAAATCTCACATTAATACCAAAATAATTGACCCTGTGACGTGTGCATGCATCCATTTTAATGAAGAGAAAACGTCCTTTCAGAACTTTCCGTAGTTCTTCCTTTTTACATTTGGCCTCCTCAATTATAAGTTTCCTTATATTTTCTCTTTCCAGAGAAACACCAAGTTTTTTAGCCATTTCTCCATTTAGGCCTAAAAAGGCTGGGTGAGAAAAGAAGGATAGTGGTAGACTATTCTTTACTACCATTTCAATAATGTGGGTTTTGAATTTTTCTGGTGTCATTGTTATGGTAAATTTTTCAGATATGAAGAATTTTCTTATTTGTGATTGGGTTCCAGTAGATTTCTGAACGTTTTTTGGCACAGAACTAGATGCAATGTTTTCATTGCTATCTTTCTCATTCACAGCTTCTAATACTTTGGGATGAAAACGCTGTAAGTGTCTTTTCAAATTTGATGCTCTTGTAGGTGCATTTTTATCAGGCCCACTGAAACTGCTAATTTTTGCATCACATTGTTTTTCACCATCATCATCATTTTGAATACATTGGCACACATAATGTTTCCCATCACTTGATAATGCAAAGTGCTCATAAACAGCAGACTTTGTTGTGTTTGTCGTTGTTGACAGTCTTTTTGACATTCTTAATAGGATGCCTCCTTCACTAAAATATAAAATATTTTATACTAACTGGCATATGCTTCAATTTTAAATATAAAAAGTCTTGTTCTAAGCAAACATACATACAACATGGCTTTATACATACAAATAAGCTATCTAGCCCAGCATTAAACCTAGATATGATTTGTCCTATGCACATACTAGTAATCAGAAGCATATAAACAATCTGCACTAACTTTTATACATTCCTGCACACTAACAAACCTACAGATAGCAGCCATGTAGTTTTATCCAGACACATTTGCACACAACTTTCCCTCATACAGACAAGGAGCCATGCAGTTTTGTCCAGACACGTGTACACAGCCTTCCCTCATACAGACAAGGAGCCATGCAGTTTTAAAATAAATATGAACACTTACAGTTGAATGCAAATGCAAGAAGCTGTTCCACCAAGTTGTTCTAAGCTCTTATAGCAGAGAGAGGCAGAAGCTGCTGCTTTTTCCTTAGTGTTCTTATCTTGTGAAGATAGGGCAGTGGAAGGCTGAAGGAGGAGGCAGGGGGGAGGGGCATTTCAAGGGAAATCATGAATCATGTTTGAATCCCATAGTCAGGTTTAAAATTTAAGTTTATTCCCTTCACTTATACAAGTGTCTCTAGTCCTGCAAAAAACATTTACCTAATTATCAGCGAGAGTTAAGGCCCCCAAATACGCAGCGATCCGTGGCCGATTTTGCCACCGACCGATGTGCGTGTACAATCGCGGCAATTGATTGGCGGCCGCAGATTGCAGGTGTCCACACGGACAGGCAGATCCAGCTTGCCGAAAATCTCGACCACCGCCCACATCCAAAGTAATGTGATGCCTCTGTCTGCTGCAGTGGCTGTCTCCTCTGTCAGCCAGCCGGAAGTTTAGTGCATTGTGTCACTCACCGGCCAGCTGATCAGCAGAACGAGCCTCTGCTGGAGACAGGTAGGGAGATCTGTGTTCTCGGCTCCTTCGGCCCCCTTCACTAGCGCATAGCGAAGGGGAGCCGAGAACACACCAGATGATTTTTCAGGCGTTTGACGTGTGATGACTCGTTGAACGGCCGAAAAATCGGCAGTGCATCTGTAAATGTATGGGGGGCTTTAGGCTAGGTTCACAGTTCCCTGTAACAGTGGAACACGACACAATGGAAAGCGGTGCCGCACCTTACCTGTGCATTACATCCCATATAGTGACGCATACAGTCAATGAATAGCATGCTTCATGGTTACTTGACATGTTCGTTTTGTGGTAACATTATGCACTGCATGCATTGGGCTTTATTCTTACAGCAGAGAAGTAGTTCATTATGACTGTTTGTGAATTGGGACATTTCAACTTACTTTTTTAATTCCCATTTAAATTTAGTAGGAGTCGGAGTCGGTTAACTTTTTGCCGACTCCGACTCCGACTCCAGGTACCCAAAATTGTCTCCGACTCCAACTCCACAGCCCTGCTGGTAATCAAAAGGTCACTGGTTCAATCCTGGATGCCTCCGTTTTGAGAAGTGAGATGCTCTTATTCTTACTATTATATAATAAAAACATGCATTTGATTTGAGTCTATAACAGCCGGTGTAAATTTATGGTACTTGTAAAGGTTAACGTTTTATTTTCCCAGTCGCGTTCATGATCCCACGCCCCCCTCGCATTTGACACTGCTGTTTTCACATAAAGACGCGCTATAACAGAGGTGAACTCGGATCATAATGATAGTTCTACATTGCAGCAAGAATGCACTTTTGCCATCACTGTACTTTGTATATGTACATGGGAAGCTCTGCACTCTACTTGTGTAAATTTATGGTACTTGTAAAGGTTAGCTTTTTTTTTTTCTTCAGTTTTATTCTCCCAGTCACGGTTCCACCAATCTGACACTGCTGTTTTCACATAAAGATGTGCTATAACAGAGGTAAACTCAGATGATGATGAGGGTTCTACATCGGAGAAAGAGAACAGAAGCCCTCCCCGTAAGAAACGTCGACTCACACAACACAGCTGCACCTGGCATAACAACAACATTTATTTATATAGCATATTTTCATATAAATAATGCAGCTCAAAGTGCTTTGCATGATGAAGAAAGAGAAAAAAGACAAAATAAGAATTAAAATAAGGGAACACTAATTAAAATAGAATGAAAGTTAGGTCCAAAAGTCGAAAGATGGCACAGTTTGGATGCAGCAACAGGTTGGGCGTCATCCTGTCAGTCAGTGTGCCTCAGTGTGC
This sequence comes from Polypterus bichir lapradei, assembly GCA_026402145.1. Classification (NCBI taxonomy): domain Eukaryota; kingdom Metazoa; phylum Chordata; class Cladistia; order Polypteriformes; family Polypteridae; genus Polypterus; species Polypterus bichir. The sequence continues at coordinate 38,400,766 of JANRMT010061414.1, read as the reverse complement.
CTCGCATGTGTCCTTCAAAGAAAAAGCACCGCTTACAAAGCTTGCCAAGGTATCGTACAAACTGTTTTTGATTGTTTTCTAATGGTCTTTATATGAAATTTACATGTTACTTGTATAAAAGCCAGATTCAATGTTTTTACCTTTAATTTATTTACTTCTCTTCCTACAGCTTAAAGTCACAAGTAGACTGCAGAATTTCCTGTGTTTGATCTGCAAAGGCATGCTCACAAAGTACGACGACGACAAAAACTGCAACAGCAGCTAACACCTTGAGCTATACACTCTTTAGTAAACGAGTGACTCTCCACGCTAGTGTTTAGATCTGGACAGTGTATGTGACCAAGAAAGAAGTCTGACTGCATTCTTGTACCACTGCTCGCGCACTGAAGTGTCAGCATGCACTTTTCGTGGCATTAATCATGTACTTTGTGAGCATGCCTGTGTCGATCAAACACAGGAAGCTCTGCAGTTTACTTGTGACTTTATGCTGTAGGAAGATAAGTAAATAAGTCAAGGTAAATAACGTTTGATCTGGCTTTTATATAAATAACAATTTTTTTCATATAAAGATCATCAGAAAACATAATCAAAAACAGGACTTTGCACAATACCTTGGCGAGCTTTGTAAATGCTGCTTTTTCTTTGTAGGACACGCGTGTGGCACATTGACTGGCAGAATGACGCCCGACCTGTTGCTGCATTTAAACAATGACATCTTTCACATTTACGCCTGGTGCAGCTGTGTTGCTCTTATATGTGAGTGGACGTTTCTTGTGGAGATGTCTTCTGTTCTCTTTCTCCGATAGAGAACCCTCATCATCATCTGAGTTCACCTCTGTTATACCACGTCTTTATGTGAAAGAAGCAGTGTCAGATCGGTGGGAGTGTGACCATGACTGGGAGAATAAAGCTGAATTTAAAAAAAAAGGTTTATCTTTACAAGTACCATAAATTTACACCGGCGGTTATAGACTCAAATCAAATGTATGTTTTTATTCTATAATAGTAAGAATAAGAGCAGCTCACTTTTCAAAACTGACGTATTCGGGATTGAACCGGCAAACTTTTGATTACTAGTCAGCACTTATGGCTGCACCACCAAAATGATCATATTAAGGGCATGTTGATGTCGCACCCTAATGTAAGCTCTTTTTCTGCAGTTAGTCTTGAATAAAAGCACACTTTGTTTTGTTAAACACTTTCACAAAAGGTACAAGTATATTTGATATTTGGACACATTATACACTTCATGTCTTCATTTTTTCAATTATTACTTAAACATGAAAAACTTTTCTGTTTTAATGACGTGTTTACATAGATTGTTGTAGACACGGAACACACATGAAATGTAAATAACAATATATTATTGTTATATGCTTACATTGTAGTATTCCAAATAACAATATATAATTTACCCTATACAACTCCAGACAACTCACACGCAGGTAAACAGACTTTGTTTGATAGAACTTTCTGCCCTTTCTGTGTTGGCTGCTTGTGCTTAATGAGACATTTACAACACAAGACACTAACGGAGATGTGCAAAGGGATTTAAAGTGAGCAGGGATTACAAGTTTTTTCATAGGCTTTGGTAATTCTAGTTTTAACACAGAATGGAACCAGAAGAAATTTTCATATCATCATTTTTTTTTCCCATCCATCAAACCCCAACCCTGTCTTTAATATGGTTCTCCAGAAGGAACTTTTGGATCTTTCAACCATTGATGTGATTCTGATTTCCAACTACCACTGCATGATGGCTCTTCCATATATCACTGAACATACTGGATTCACAGGCACTGTTTATACCACGGAACCTACTCTCCAGATTGCCAGGTACACGAAGGCCGAGCAGTGATAAAATATTTAATTTAAGTTAGGTATGCATACAATGGATTGTTAAATTGCATTAATATGACATTCTTTAAGGTAAAATTAACATTAAATGTTAAATGATTCTTAAAGTCGAAACATCACAGTGTCATGTGCATTAAGTCATCCGGCAGTCTTGCATATTTCCTCTTGCTTAAGCAATTTCTTTTTATTGCATCTGTATCAGAGAATGTACTCCACCCTCTCACCAACACATGATGGGACTGTCTGGTAGGAGCACTAAATGAGTGGTCTTTCATAAATAAATTGTCCTAAACCCAAAATAATTAAATTTGAATGAGTGCATATGCATATCCAAGTGGCCAAGAGCCTTTAATAAACTAGAATGGGATACTAGACAAGGATGTCCTTTGTCACCACTGCTGTTTACATTTGCCATTGAGCCACTGGCTGCTCACTGTCGAAATGCTTATGAGATAAAAAGGGATTATCAGAGAAGGACTATATGTTGATGATATGGTACTGTATATATCAGATCCACAAAATACTGTGCCTGCAGTCCTAACAGCACCTAAATAATTTCAAAAGATTTCTGGTCTCAGAATTAATTTGAAGAAAAGTGTGCTCTTTCCAGTGAATTCTCAAGCACACAATAGTAGATCGCAGATCAGTTTAAATACCTAGAGGTAAACATCACGAGTAAACATAAAGCTCTTTATCAACAAAATTTCAATGTCTCCATGGAAAAAGTTATGCAAGATGTGTATAGATGGTCTACCCTTTATCTAACCTTAGCTGGAAGAATTAACATTGTCAAGATGAATATCCTTCCTAAGCTTCTCTTTCGATTTCAAAGCATTTGAACATATAGTGCACCCATAAAGTATTCACAGCGCATCACTTTTTCCACATTTTGTTATGTTATAGCCTTATTCCAAAATTGATTAAACTCATTTTTTTCCTCAGAATTCTACACACACCACCACATAATGGCAACGTGAAAAAAGTTTACTTGAGGTTTTTGCAAATTTATTAAAAATAAAAAAAACTGAGAAATCACATGTACATAAGTATTCACAGCCTTTGCTCAATACTTTGTCGATGCACCTTTGGCTGCAATTACAGCGTCAAGTCATTTTGAATATGATGCCACAAGCTTGGCACACCTATCCTTGGCCAGTTTCGCCCATTCCTCTTTGCAGCACCTCTCAAGCTCCATCTTGGTTGGATGGGAAGCTTCGGTGCACAGCCATTTTAAGATCTCTCCAGAGATGTTTCATCGGATTCAGGTCTGGGCTCTGGCTGGGCCGGTCAAGGACATTCACAGAGTTTTCCTGAAGCCACTCCTTTGATATCTTGGCTGTGTGCTTAGAGTCGTTGTCCTGCTAAAAGATGTACCGTCGCCCCAGTCTGAGGTCAAGAGCGCTCTGGAGCAGGTTTTCATCCAGGATGTCTCTGTACATTGCTGCAGTCATCTTTCCCTTTATCCTGACTAGTCTCCCAGTTCCTGCCACTGAAAAACATTCCCACAGCATGATGCTGCCACCACCATGCTTCACTGTAGGGATGGCATTGGCCTGGTGATGAGCGGTGCCTGGTTTCCTCCAAACGTGACACCTGGAATTCACACCAAAGAGTTCAATCTTTGTTTTATCAGACCAGAGAATTTTGTTGCTCATGGTCTGAGAGTCCTTCAGGTGCCTTTTGGCAAACTCCAGGCAGGCTGCCATGTGCCTTTTACTAAGGAGTGGCTTCCGTCTGGCCACTCTATCATACAGGCCTGATTGGTGGATTGCTGCAGAGATGGTTGTCCTTCTGGAAGGTTCTCCTCTCTCCACAGAGGACCTCTGGAGCTCTGACAGAATGACCATTGGGTTCTTGGTCACCTCCCTGACTAAGGCCCTTCTCCCCCGATCGCTCAGTTTAGATGACCGGCCAGCTCTAGGAAGAGTCCTGGTGGTTTTGAACTTCTTCCACTTATGGATGATGGAGGCCACTGTGCTCATTGGGACCATCAAAGCAGCAGAATTTTTTCTGTAACCTTCCCCAGATTTGTGCCTCGAGACAATCCTGTCTCGGAGGTCTACAGACAATTCCTTTAACTTCATGCTTGGTTTGTGCTCTGACATGAACTGTCAACTGTGAGACCTTATATAGACAGGTGTGTGCCTTTCCAAATCATGTCCAATCAACTGAATTTACCACAGGTGGACTCCAATTAGGCTGCAGAAACATCTCAAGGGTGATCAGGGGAAACAGGATGCACTTGAGCTTAATTTTTAGCTTCATTGCTGTGAATACTTATGTTCACGTGCTTTCTCAATTTTATTTTTAACAAATTTGCAAAAATCTCAAGTAAACTTTTTTTACGTCATTATGGGGTGTTGTGTGTAGAATTCTGAGGGGAAAAAATAAATTTAATCCATTTTGGAATATGGCTGTAACATAACAAAATGTGAAAAAAGTGATGCACTGTGAATATTTTCCGGATGCACATCAATACATTTTTAAGAAATTAGATTCAAACATAATCTCATTTGGAATTCAAAACATCCACATATCCAAAGAGCGACCCTACAAAGACCTAAGGAAGAAGGTGGCATGGCTTTACCTAACTTTCAGTTTTATTACTGGAAGGCAAATATACAAGCTATAAAAACCTGGTCATTGACACTAATAGGTTAGCAGACATAGGCTTGGTCCGCAATAGAAATACAATCCTGCAGTATTTCTTTATATTCCTTGCTTTGTACCCCAGTAAGTACAAGTCATCACCAATCCTCTTTAATAAAACCCCAGTGTGCGTCCAGGTGTCCATGTGTGTGTGTCTTCTGGTGAAGTGTGCATGCACGTGGCCACACGGCACATGTTCAGTCTCTTCCTGTGCATTCCCTGTGTTTGCAGAGAGAGAGAGAGACACACATACACACACACACACACACACACACACACACACACACGAGAGAGACATAGAAGCACGCGCGCTTAAGAGAAACACACACGCGAGAGATATACACACGCAGGCCCGCAAGAGAGAGACACGCACACAGGCGCGCACGTGCGTGCGTGCGTTGTGGCAATGTTTTCTTGGTTGTTCATTAAATTATGGATTTTTCAAATGTTCTTTTTTTTTTCCCTGTGCTTAAAACTCATTAAAAAGAAGTGTTTTTAGTGAGCGGGTCGTAAGGCTATAGCGCGAACTCTTGCACTGTTAGTTTTCTCTGTTGTTCAAGGTTTTCTTAGTGTTATTCAATGTTTTTACATTTAGTTTACTATTACACTGTGCATTCAATGGTATAATTAACTATATTTGTGCTTAAAAACTTCAAAAATATATATTTACATACAGTTCATACAGTCTGGAATGGATTAATTGTATTTACATACAATCCTATGGGGGGAAATTACTTCGGTTCACAACCAAACGGGTTACAACCAGAGTTTTGGAATGAATTATTGTCGTGAACCGAGGTTCCACTGTATTACTGTCAGACAAAATTACAGGCATTTTATGGAAATACAAACCAGTATTACTGATGGAGAAAATTAAAGGCACACAATACAGTGACACATATTACAGCCACATACAAGGTCCCTTGCTATTTACAGTAATATACTGTAGACTGTTCCTACTAATGTTTATGCAGTACTGTTCTAGCGCCCATTATTGTAACAGGCTTAATGTCTAGTATACTAATAACCCAATAGTGCTTCACTCACTCAGAATATGGAGCCAATGTAGGAAGTATTATTTTAAGACGGAGAAGCTTTTATCTGTGGCACCTCTGTATGAGAACCACCTTTTTCCACCCTCTTAAACATATGCAGTTTTTAATGTCTGGAAAACATCCTCAGTTAAATCACTTAGAGATCTGTACATGGACAATGTCTTCGCATCATACAAACAATTACACTTCAAATTTAACTTTCCAGAAACACATTTCTTTCACTACCTTCAAATTAGAAACTTTGTTAAACAAAACCTACACAATTTCCCTGACCTCCCACCTACCTCTATACCGTAAGAAATATTGATCAGTCTTGAGGACTCAAGCAGCATTTCTTTAATATATAAAAACATTTTAAAGTCCCTCCCTTTCAAAGATCCCAGAGTACAGTGGGAAAAGGATATCTCCCTCAACCTCTCAGAAAAGGAGTGGAAGGTAGCAATGCACAGAATTCACTTGAGCTCCATATGCGCAGAGTGTACAATTTAAGTTAAAGCAATGTATTGAGCTCATCTCTCATGTAAAATTGTCCAAAATGTTTCCCGGGCAAGATCGAACCTGTGAACGCTGCATTCAAGTTCCAGCCTCACTGGGCCATATGTTTTGGCCGTGCACAAAATTAACATCATTTTGGACAAAAATTTTCAAATGCCTCTCGGACAGCCTGGGCATCACATTCCCTCCTAATCCACAAACATTTGTGTTTGGTGTACTTCCAGATGACTTTAAAGTGGATAAGGACAAACAAATTGTAATTGCCTTTACTGCAGTATTGGCACATAGGATTCTTCCAGTTGAGCAAGATAAGTCTAACTGACCTCTTTTAAGTCTGTGGATAGCTGATGTGTGTTATTATCTAAAATTGGAAAAAATCTAATTCTCACTTAGCGGATCCATACAAAGCTTTTTCAAAACCTGGCAGGATCTGATAAATAACATTTTAGAAAAAACATTTAAATTGAGGAAGTGGATTCTCTCCCCTGTTTTTTTTTCTATTCCATGTATTTTTATTTATGTACATATTTTTACTGTTATTAAAGTGCTACTCTGCTGACCTAGCTCTCTTTCTTATGGGTGGGGGTTGATTTGCTTAAAACCAGTTTTGTTAAACTTGACTTGCATGTATGAAATGTTTTTTTGATTTTAATAAAATAAAATATATAAAAAGTAAATACTTTGATTATTCGACACAGTGCACTTCTGGGGAAACTATGGAATATTTACATATGCAAATTACTTCCAAGTAAAACAATTTTTTATATCGGTCACTGTTACTTATTTTTACTGTTTTCTCTTACATTAGATGTTAGTATAAGTCACATTATTATAATTAGATTAATTGCATATTGTGGTTAAAATGTAAGAAGTTATTAACTGCTCAAAGCGGCCAACTTGAAGTAGCTCCATAATAACGGTATTGTCGGTCACGATGGCCGGTTCCTTTTCTTTTATGTTCCATTCATTTAATGCCACTGTCAACAAGCATTAGCTCTAGATCCTCATCTTTAAATGATTACTTTTTGCCTGAGGACTGATGGGACACATTTTCAAGACTGATTAACATAACTGCTAAAGGTGAGCAACTGAACAAAGGTGTAACTTGTAGGATTCCTACTATATCTTTAATTTTGACTAATTCAAGATTATTTTAAATGTCCAATAGGAAATAAATTTGGCTAACAGTTTAAAAGGTGTCTACATGAATAGGTTATTAAAAAGTGCACTATTTTAAGAAGTAATATTTGATTACTTTTTAATATTATTCGCAAAATAATATAGATTTTTTATATAGTAGATGCTGTTGCATTCTATTAAAACAAGGAGCCCATAATATGTGTGGACTGTGATGTGGCAATACGTTAAATTATGGTGAAGATTAGTGCAGTCTTGAAAAAAAGTTATTTTTTCCTTTAAAAAAAGAGCAATATTTTGTTTCACATGTTCCAAATACTGATGTTACCTGTTCATTACATTTCCTCTTAAAGGTCATTCTGTGCTTATGCATATGGAAGTCACTATGTAGACACCCTTCAAATAAAGTGTTGCTGAAATTTGTAATGTTCTGTATGCATGGTTAAATTTCTGAAAATTCCACCACTGCAGATATATCAGTTCAGATTTATTCATATATATATATATATATATATATA
>JANRMT010061414.1:38347625-38357784 GCA_026402145.1 Polypterus bichir lapradei | reverse complement strand
AACAGTGACAAAACAATTACATTGACAATCATGTTACGTTATTTTCAAAATGTTTCCTTTTCTTTTTCATTGCTTCTTTAACACACTACTTCTCCGCTGCGAAGCGCGGGTATTTTGCTAGTGTAATATACTCACCAACTAAATCAAACACCCCAGAAATAATATTATCATTGGATGCAGAAAAAGCATTTGACATGATTGAAAGGAAATACCTTTTTACTACATTGGAGAAGTTTGGGTTTGGCCCGAACATTTGTGCATGGATCAAATTACTGTATACTAACCCAGAAGCTTCAGTTTGTATCAACAACACTTGCTTAGACTACTTTAAACTAGAACGTGGTACTAGACAAGGATGCCCCTTGTCACCGCTACTGTTTGCAATTGCCATTGAACCACTGGCAATACATTGTCGAAATACTGATCAGATAAAGGGGATTATCAGAGAAGGACTGGAACAGAAAATTTCATTATATGCAGATGATATGGTACTGTATATATCAGACCCAGAAAATTCTGTGCCTGCAGCCTTAACAGCACTCACAGAATTTTAAAAGATCTCTGGTCTTAGAATTAATCTGAATAAAAGTGTACTCTTTCCAGTGAATTCTCAAGCATATAATATTAGATTAGATACCCTACCTTTTATCATTGCAGAACAGTTTAAATACCTAGGGGTAAACATCACAAGAAAACATAAAGCTCTTTATCAACAAAATTTCACCGTCTGCATGGAAAAAATTAAGCAAGACTTGCATAGATGGTCAACCCTTCATCTCACACTAGCTGGAAGAATTAACACTGTTAAGATGAATATTCTTCCTAAGCTCCTTTTTTTTATTCCAAAACATTCCAATATACATTAATAAATCATTCTTTAAGTAATTAGATTCAACAATAACCTCATTTATTTGGAATTCAAAACATCCACGCATCCAAAGAGCGACCCTACAAAGAGAAAAGGCAGAAGGCGGCATGGCTCTACCTAACTTCCAGTTTTATTACTGGGCAGCAAATATACAGGCGATAAGAACCTGGACACAAATAGAACATACTGTACAGAGGCTTGGTCCGCAATAGAAGTAAAATCCTGCAGTATTTCTTAATCGGCAATATACTAAATAACCCAATTGTGCTTCACTCACTTAGAATATGGAACCAATGTAGAAAGCATTTTAAGATGGAGAAGCTTCTATCTGTGGCACCTCTGCAAGAGAACCACCTCTTTCAACCTTCGCAAACATATGCAGTTTTTAATATCTGGAAAAAATTTGGAATTAACTTGCTTAGAGATCTTTAGATAGACAACGTCTTTGCATCCTATGAACAATTACATTCCAAATTTAACATTCCAGCTACACATTTCTTTCACTATCTTCAAATCAGGAACTTTGTTAAACAGAACCTTCCCGATTTTCCTCATCCATGCTGGAAAAAGTATTGCTCAATCTCAAGAACTTAGACACCATCTCTACAATATATAAAATCATTTTATAATCCCTACCTTTCAAAGATCCAAGAGGACACTGGGAAAAAGATCTCTCAATTAATATATCAGAAAAAGAGTGGAAAGTAGCAATGCAGAGAATTCATTCGAGCTCGATATGCACAAAGCATACAATTATACAAATCAAAATTATATATTGAGCACATCTGTCTCGTCTAAAACCCTCCAAAATTTTTCCAGGGCATGATCCAACCTGCGAACGCTGCGACCAAGTCCCAGCCTCACTGGGTCACATGTTTTGGGCCTGCACCAAATTAACATTATTCTGGACCAAAATTTTTAATTACCTTTCAGACAGCCTTGGTCTCACAATCCCTCCTAACCCATTAACAGCTGTGTTGGTGTTCTTCCAGATGGGTTTAAAGTGGAGAAAGACAAACAAATTGTGATTGCATTCACTACACTTTTGGCACGCAGACTTATTCTGATAAACTGGAAGAACCCAAACTCTCCTCTTTCAAGTCAGTGGGAAACCTTTGTGTTGTACTATTTGAAACTGGAAAAAAATCAAATACTCAGTTAGAGGATCCGTACAGACTTTTTTCAAAACATGGCAGGATCTAATCAGTAATATTTTAAAATGAGCTCATAAAGCACAGAGAATTTATTAATTTAGGTATGTTTACAAGCCTTAAATTTTACACCGTTTGCCTTGCTCTCTCAGGGGTGGGGATCGATTTGTCCTTAACTCAATTTTTCTTTTTGTAAAAACGTGATTGATTTGTATGGATTGCAATAAAATTAATAAAAATATATATATAAAAAAAAACGTCATGTGGGAAAAGGTTGACTCACATAAATAATTAGAGCCGAATAATGCAGTCAAGGAGCTTTTGAATTCAGTCGAGTGAAAAATGACGGCTGTCCAATTAACTGCGATTTTAGTTCCCTCTCCTTTCTCTTTCTCAGATTGCTTTTTGGAAGGACGTCAATTTCGTAGTTTTTATGAACAGTTCGAAAATGCCTTTCCACATTTTCCTTCTTTGGAATAGCAATGATAGATTGACAGATCAGACAAACGCACTTCGATTGTGACATTTTGAGAATAAAATTCCTCTTCCAGTTCCACATCCAGCCCATACCCTCCCCAAACATTTTTTTTTAAAATCTCTTCTTTAGTCGATATAAATTGGAAGGCTAATTAGATCATAGCCGGAGTTTTGCAGTAGCTCGCGCGTTTGATCATGCGTGCGGGATTGACCAGTGTGTTAGAAGAGAAGAGATCTCAGACTGGCCGCCCTGTATGTCAATCAAGTGGCAAATGCCATTGGGAGGATATATGATAGACTAACATTTAAAAAAATATATATTTTTAATACAACGCGATCTACCTGCACTAACTTTGCGATCTACCAGTCGATCGCGATTGACGCATTGGACACCCCTGCTCTATGGCATTTTATAGTCATTTATTTTCAGATACACCATGTTAAAGCCTGTGCTTCAGGCGTTATGTGAACTTGGGTTTATGGGTTCCACCACAGATACTGAGATCTCTTGCCTTTACATAAAAAACGTGTTAGCACAGTGTTTTCTAGTTTAACAACATGCCTGTCTATGAAACTACAATTCAAGCACACCAAAAACTACATTATTTAGGATCTCATTTTACCAACCAACAAGTATGCAATGAACAAATTTGGTGTTCAAGTTGGTCAACCTCAGTACCATGGCTAGTGTTTCTCACTGACCAACAGTGATTTAGAAAAAGTTTAGCACCGCCCACCTCATTAACAAAGAGACGAAGAATCCGTAAGTAAACATACCTGGAAATAAGTAAGTCAATACATGTTTGGCGTGAATAAATACATAAATCTTATTTATTAATGTCTTCATTTTTTCAAAATATTCACTTATTTATTCTTTTACTTATGACGAGAATTAATTTTTACCAAAAATGTATTTCTTGATTTATTTATTTACTTTTAAGTCACACTTCGTCCTCCACACAAAAGAACCTCGCCTTCTCAGGAAAGAGACGAGTTTTTGTATGTAGTATTAATGTGCACTCCAAACAGTCATTTTCACCAAAACACATCACTGTGTATAGAAGAATTAATAATTTACATGACATTTAATTAAAACATAAGTATACAGTGTATCATTTATATTAGGCTTAACAAAACATAAGCGTAGTCTGAAACAAAAAAGGAACAATTGTGGATAAACTCATATTTTAGAGTCCCGAAAAACAATTATGGAATGTCAACCTATATTCACCATGGCAAGACAAGGAACATTATAAAATATAAACAGAATACTGCTTCGACGTTACAACTGTCTATAAAAATAGTTCACTACAAAGACAAAAAACTTATTCACGTGCATGCCTCGGTAAAATGCGTACCACTGCAAAGTACGCGCTACAATTCACAACATTTCGTTATTCAATTGTATGCTGTCCGTAACATGCAGCACGTTTTATGTGGTCTTCAAAGGGACCTAACGTGGACATATTAGGCCAAAATTATAGAAGATGTTTTGTAGAAATGCATGAATAGCATGGTATAACCAACTGCATTAATGTGCACATGGTTTAATCATACCAGACAAAAAGTCGCCTACAATAAAATAGTTAAGATATCTGGAAATTACATTATTAATAAAGTTTCACCTAATTACTTCGAAATATTTAAGTACATACCAGCTTCATTTCTGCACTTAGAATAACTTAACTGCTTGAAGGTCAGCTGAAACTTTTTTGAGCCTACTTCTTCTTAAGATGAAGAAAAATTTTTTTTAATATTTCTTTACGATTTAATCTATTGCTGAATCTTGTTTTCACGTGTTTTTCACAGTTCGCGATTGCACTACACGCTTCACAAAAAGCGCACAGGAAATAACCCGGATATCCTGTCATTTCTGCTAGCATCATGGGAATCGTAGTTTTATTCAAATCCATAAAATAGCTGCTATTATTATAAAATTAGGCAGGATGGTCGTGTCATTGAACTACAATTCCCGGTGATCCACTGTCTGCTTTCCAGTGTTGATATGAATATGGCTGCTGTCAGTTAAACAAAAGCAAATCAACCTACTATTTGACTGAAATCGATTAAGCTAAACACAAAGCATATTAATATAAATATATATATGTAAAATTTTGTTTGTCTCATTTTGATCACTACAGAGCGGAGTACGAGAAAACCGACATCAATTCTTAAATGATCAGGCGGCAGGAGGCCCATAATATTTTAAAGGTAATAACAGTCTCTTAATGTGTTCTTTCTTTATTTTACAATTTGATTTAATTACCGTCACCAGGCATGTTTCCATGTTTTAGTTTGGCACACTTTACTAGGTCTAAAATTGCGCGCTTTAAGTGGTCACTTTTTGGGAATGGCAAGAGAATATTTTCATCGTAGTAATCTTTTTTAAATGATAACAATAATATGAACGTTTTCTATGTTATTCTTCTTCATTTACTACTGACGATTGTACTGAAGGATATTTTGTATTGTGAACATGCCATCGTGTAATAAGACATTTTTCATTATTAAGATCACTTAGGATTTCATAATTGTACTGTGTATGCATTACAGTGTTTTAGTTTTCGTAGTTTAACTATCAGTGACTGTGTTTCAGGAATTAAATTAATAAACTCGCAGAAATGCACATTGTATTTTTATGAGAATTAGTGCTTTGCCATTCTTGTAGTTTAGCTCATATTAAGGACTGAATTAGTAAATGAAAAGTTTTTAAACTCAAACTTTAACAGATATATGTTAACTTTGGTTAACCAAAATATACATTTTCTATTGAAGTAGACGGATTCTCAGAATGTTTCAAGATTTTAGTCGAAACTCCGAAAGTAATAAGCTACGCTAAGCTAAAAAATATAAGTGAGTATTACGTTTAATTATCTCGGTTTTCATAGTATAAAAACTGGTGTAAATAACGGAAGACCCAATGGAAGAAACAGTGACATCTTTTACTTAATGAAATGCCAAAAGGAAGACCCGCTTAAAGGTTTTCGAATGCTGTCTCAGTCCTAGTGTCTATATAAATACAGCTGTAAGTATTACAGCTTGCCTGAATAAGGGGCATGAGCTGACACAAAAGCAAGAAAATTGTAATCTGTTCAGTTAGCCAATAAAAGGTGCAATTTTGCTTCACTTTCTCATAACGAGACCTATAAAATTGAGAAAGTATCAGTAATTTATTATCAGAGCAGTATATTTCATAAGTCTGTTACAACAGGATCTTGTTGGGGCAAATATACGTCATTTAATAAATCTTTTTCCAAATCCACTTAAAACTTTTGAATGATACTGTATAAAGTTTCATTTACATTATTTCACCAATATAGGAAATGTCCAGCATTAAACATACATTTAGAATTGCATCTGTTGATATAGTGCCAAATAATATTGATACCCTTAGTAAAAATAGTAATAATAATAATAAAATATGTGCTATTAAAAACGACTTTATCACTTATCCTCTTGATCTTTCATTCAAAATATGTACAAAAAATCAAACCTGTAATTCAAGTAAAATAACTCAAAGAAAAATTCAATTCTTATCCTAAATCAAAGATTGCTCTCAAATATGTGTGTGCCACAACTATTAGCACCCCAAGAAAGCTGTATGAGTAAAATCTCAGTGAGGTATATGTTCATGCATATTTTACATTTTTAAGTTCATCTTACTTAGTAGGAACACTTAAGTGATCAGCCAGGATGACTTCCTGTTTCAGTTGGGGTATGAATATGAGGTGAAACATAGGCCATATTCTCTTAGTTACCCACTGCAATAAGATAGACCCAAGAACACAGTAATGATGAACAATAAAAGGTCGATGAGCTTCACATATCAGAAATGGCTCTGAGAAAATAGCTTTAAATAGTTTAAAGCAACTGGAGATATTAAAGGAATCCTCCACCCAAAAATTATATTGTTTAAATGTTACCCAATGTGAGTTGTAGTGATGGGTGAGAAATAATTGTAATCTCCTGTTTACATTTAAAATGAGGGAAAATATTTATGACATACAGGGGGTCCTCGGGTTACGACACAGTTCCGTTCCTACAACAGTAATGTAACCCAAATTTTGGTTACTTATGTGAGTAAAGTCGAAACACGCCCTATCCTAAGTCACTTACCTATCCTAGCACATTTGCAAAAATCATAATCTAGAACATAAAAACACAACTAAGCCACAGAAAAAGGAAAATGACATAAATATACTGTACTGTAGGAACAGAAAAAATGAGTGATAAAAAAAATCCTTACCTTTATTCCTTCTCGCGTCTCAATTTTTAAAAGTTTTTATGGGAGTGAGCGTTGTAAACTCGAAACGTTGTGTGTCGAGACATTGTAACCCAAGGACCCCCTGTAATCAAAAAGTAAGGACAAAGTGAAAATGTCAATGAAAATCTCCCCCTTTCTCATTGTCAATAAAAATATATTCTTTTGTAATTCTAGGAAGAATACAGTCATTTTCAGTTTAAGTGGGGACCCTTTTTTGTTTTTATTTATTTAAAAATGATTTCTATGTTGAAATATTTCCATAAAAATCAAGCTTTTATTTTTTGCCACATCCCCAACCCTATCATCCATCCATTTTCAAATGCAGTTCAGGGTCATGGGGTTCTAAGAGAGGATCTAAATTTGAACAGGGCTCCAGTTTATCCTAGACACTTGTTTTGATGTATAATTCTAAGCTTGTGGGTGGGGTAATATTTATTTATAAATACAACTTAAATGTATGCCAAGACTTTGAAAAAAATGCCAAATTTTTAAAAATTTCACATTAAAAATACTCAAACTATAAAACAATATGAAACTTTGGGTGGCACAGTGGTAGTGCTGCTGCCTCGCAGTAAGGAGACTTCGGTTCGCTTCCTGTGTCCTCCTTGCGTGGAGTTTGCATGTTCTCCCCGAGTCTGCGCAGGTTTCCTCCGGGTGCTCCGGTTTCTTCCCACAGTCCAAGGACATGCAGGTTAGGTGCATTGGCGATCCTAAATTTTCCCTACTGTGTGCTTGGTGTGTGGATGAGTGTGTGCGTGCCCTATGGTGGGCTGGCGCCCTGCCCGGGGTTTGTTTCCTGCCTTGCGCCCAGTGTTGGCTGGGACTGGCTCCAGCAGATCCCCGTGACTCTGTAGTTAGGATATAACGGGCTGGATAATGGATGGACGATATAGAATACTGCATTGTATTACATATCTGTTTCTGAACACCATTTTCATGATTTTGTTCTAATGATGCATGGTTACTTTGTATTGTTAATAGAGTGGACAGCTGTGCTCATTTTACTCTGTGTCTTAAGACCATTTTTTTCTTTCACTCACTGTGTTTTTTTTTTGGATTTTTATTCTTTTACTAAAAACTGATTTTTAGCACTCCTCTGGCATCCTAAAGATATTGTTCTGTTTCTGATCCTGTTCCTGTTCTGTCTTGAACTTGAGGTCCAGGGCTTGCTGCTACTTAATGCTGCAACTGTTAAGCATCTATCACATCAAGCAAAAATTTGTTTCATTTCTGATTATTTGCAATTGAAAGCAACTGCCATACTTATGATCACATGGCCAAAACACTATGCTTTTTAGAAACATAACCCAATATTCCTCACAGCAGATCTTTGAAACGGAGCATGCAACATTTTTGTGTGCTAGCCTTACATCCAGATAGAAAAGGATTTGAATTGCTTTATTTATGATTTATAGTCTGTGGTTTCTGTTTATGTTCTATATTTATCTTTTAAAAATAGATGAGTTATTCTGTAAACAATCTAACCTTAAAAATAAATTAGCTATTTTCATAACCTTGTAGTATTGTGTAAAATATATGAATATCTGTTTGTGCTGCATGTTGTGGTAAATTTAATTATTTTGAACTTGTGATAATTCTTGTCATAACTTCACCCTCTGAAAGGGCATTCAGCATTGGGGGAAGTGTGGTCACATGCCAGAGGGCAGCACTAAACCAAAAACTGTTAATAGGAATCCGTTTCTAGCAGAGAACCTGTGAAGAAGGCATTGGTAAATTTTAAATGAAAAAAAAAAAATGAAAAGTTCCAGTTCTAGAACACAAATCGAGAAAAAAATTAAGACGTTCCAGATTTCAGTACCGGTATATAATTAGATGTTCTGCATTCACTGTAGTTAGCAACACTGTTTTTAAAAAGGGATCTTTTGCACTTTTTGTAACTAAGAAAAAAGTTAGCTGTAATTATTTAGAGTTTATAACATTTCAAGTGCTTGTATGTTCAGTTTTTTTTTTATTTGGCTAATTTATGATTCATGTTTATACTGTTTCACCTCAGGTTTATCAAGAACCATTACCACAATAAAGAAAATACTTGCAGCTGCAAACAGTGTCTAACCATGTTTATGTCTGTAATCATATTAAATGTGAAGAGCCTTTTTATTTTTTGAGATTGCAATATGATTATTCATATTGCCTACTATCTTAAAAAATGTGAATCTTCCTATGTATCTTTAAAACCTGTTAAAGAAGAAATATGACATGTGAAATGACTAGTAAAACCACATTTGCTTGGAGTTGGGAGAGGGTAATTATTAGTTCTTCTGTGCATATAATTGGGAGTTTATATGCATGCTCCTATTCGTAGTATTATGGTACTGCATTCCTGTTGGGAGTGTTATGGTACCATTGAGTGAACAGTTTTGGTTATGCGTGTACCAGTGCTCATGAGTGGCAGATAAAAGTTTGTTGCTAACATCAACAGTGTTTTATCTTTATTAAAGTTTAATCTGCTCACTCCTTAATTTTTTATTAGTTCAACAGCCCTGGGGCCTCATGTATAACGCCGTGCGTAGAACTCGCACTATAACATGGCGTAAGCACAAAAGCCGAAATGTGCTTACGCACAGAAAAATCCTTGCAGGAATCTGTGCGTACTCCAACTTTCACGTTCTTCCGCTACATAAATCCCGATCAGCGTGAAAAGTAACGCTCGTGCACGTGCTTTATGTAACGCCCCAACTCCTCCCAGAATTACGCCTCTTTGAATATGCAAATGAATATAAATCGCCCTTAAGCTCAGCCTTCTGTGAAAAGACAAATGGAAAAGCACGGGGGAAAATATAAGAATTTCAGCGAATACCAAGTGGAGGCAAAGGAAAAACATACTATTTGTTCAAATAAACCGTGGCATAATCAACAAAAGGAAGTTGATCGAGTGACATAGCGTGTTAGTGATGAGTCAGTCAGTGAGTGAGTGAGTGAGTGAGTGAGTGAGTGAGTGAGTGAGGGCTTTGCCTTTTATTAGTATAGATATACATACATATATACATATACACATATACAAATATAGACATGTATATACAGTATATACATATATACACATATATATATACACAGTTATCTATACTAATAAACGGCAAAGCCCTCACTCACTCACTCACTCACTCACTGACTCATCACTAATTCTCCAACTTCCCGTGTAGGTAGAAGGCTGAAATTTGGCAGGCTTATTCCTTACAGCTTCCTTACAAAAGTTGGGCAGGTTTCATTTCGAAATTCTACGCGTAATGGTCATAACTGGAAGGTATTTTTCTCCATTTACTGTAATGGAGTTGAGCTTGACCGCCGTGGGGGCGGAGTTTCGTGTGACATCATTACGCCGCCCACGTAATCACGTGAACTGACTGTCAACGCACTATGTAGAAAACCAGGAAGAGCTCC
>JANRMT010061414.1:38328813-38347525 GCA_026402145.1 Polypterus bichir lapradei | reverse complement strand
CCGTCTAATACGCAAATGTAAGTAAATGTTTGTAATGGTAAAAATGATAATCATAATAATTAACAGTACAATTGGATGAACAAGTACATTTAAAATAGTGTTACTTGATGGTGACCACTTAGACACATCACTGGTGGGATTTTTTCACTATCTCTTCAATTTCTTCTGCAGAGGTAATTACTTTAGTTTCATCAGTTTTCAATCTTACTAGTAGGTCCCTTGCTTTTTGTAACGTTACATTAAAAAGATGTTCATATTGTTTAGCATGCTCTAAAATCACTTTATATTTTGGTAGTTCTATTTCGTAGGCAAATTGTAAATTCAGGAATGGGTTAGCTTCTGCTTCCCAATGTATATCCTCCCATGTAGTTAACATGTAGGTTCTTCCATAATAGTCATCTCGTATATTACTCACATTGGTGCGACAGGATACCCCTGGGCCCTTGTAGTGGGTACCATCACTCCAAGTGATGTTATTTATTGTCACTGCACATGCAGAAGTAGTATCAGTTTGAAACACTTCAGTGGAGTTTACTGCTATTTGGCGCCAATAACAGTCTCCAGCTAAAGGATGCAAACAGGGGTGTTTCAATGTACCCACCCTTTGACATACGAACCCTTCTTGCCAGTTATAACAAAAGGCAGGTTCAACAGTATTATTATTTAGATCTATCCATTGTCTATCTACTATGGGTGCCCACCATGTTCCTCCTAGTAAAACAGGTAAGACATGAAACGGACACCAAACATTGTCCTCTTCAGCAGTGGTTGCTACCTGAAATACAGCTTGGCATATTGATTCCTCACAGATGAAGGACTTAGGCTGCAACCACCAGTCTGATGGCAATTTTAATTCTTTTCTCCAATGTTGGGGGTTTTTGAATCCCCAATCTGTCTTAAAATTTAAATACTGCTATATAGCAATAATCTGTTTTAAATAGCAAGCTGATTTTTCATCTATGGCCCATTGGCTTTGCAAACCAGTCCATAAGGACTCATTTAACCACCCATGGTGCATCTTCCATAACAGCAAGTCCTGTATATGCCTGTCTGCCAACTCTGGCCCCCAATGAGCCAAAGTTTGCAAACTATTGGCTTGTTTCACACCAATAGATGATATTTTGTGATATATTGCGGCTATATCAGCAGTATTAAGAGATCCTAAACCTAAACCTCCTATTCCTAAACCAGTTCCTATAGCTCCCCACATGTCTCGCTTTGGCCTTCGTTTTAGTTCTACCTTATGAGGAGGCCATAAAGATTGTATGGTTCTACAATTATATGTTGCACCTGTACTGTGTGGTACTATATGTTCTCCTCTTGGAAACTCGTGACGTTTTATGTCAAACCCACTAACATTAATGTTGAGTGCTACAGTAATTATTTTATGTGCTATCCTAGCTTTTTTACAACCTTTCATTTGTCTAAGTAATGTTGCATCAAATGGGTAACCATTCCCTCTCCTAGTCTTATGAATTTCCCATAACATTACTGCTACTGTTACATTCGTTGTTGCTTCCTGTTTAACCACCTATAATATTAAATCATTCTCGGGTGTTGATATTGCAGTCAACTGTTGCCCCCCTTCAATTGTCCAACATGATAGTCCATCAGAATCGGGTTTACAGTTCATCATAGCCAACCAGAGAGATACGTTATTATGCACAGTCACAGTTATTGCAGTGTCTTCATAAGTCATCACAGGTAAAGGTAACAAGTCAGGATATTCCAGTTTCATGGGAAATGGAGCCGTAGATGTCTTGTCTCGTAACTGCCAGGTACAGTTCTTGGTAAGGGTGAAGTTCAAGGTTACATACTTTTCCGTTTCTGGCTTATCAGCAGCCCAAAAGACTTTGTTATAGGGGGTGCATCGACTCCATCCGGTCCATAAACCATCTATCCCGATTATTCCACACGTGAGGATAATCTGTGTAAGGGAAAGCAGAGGGGCGACTGAGAGCCCGTTAAAAGAACCATTCTAGTGTCTCCTGGTCCTGCAGCTATTATTTCTCCTGCCCTAGGCTTTTGCCCTGGAGTTAAAACCCATACCTTCCCTCCAATTTCTCCTTTAAACTGTTCAATACTGACTAAAACAGGTGTGACTTTTTCTATGTGCAATTTACATATGGCCTGTCCTTCAGTTATGTGTATGTCTTTACTGCCTTGATTTTTCATTACTAAATACCATTCAGTTAAACAGATCTCTAATGTCGTTGTTAAACATGCATCTGTTACAAGCATTTCAACATTTATTCTAACCTCCCATTCCTTTGGCCATTGACCTGTTATTCCCAAGCTGAGTCTTTCTGAGGAGTTTAACTTAATTATAAGTGATTTAGGTGCTCTAACCAATAACCCAGTGGGAGTTAATTCATTGTTTGCCAGTGGACTAATTGTTGTCAGGCGGAGGGCACACACAGGTGGCTCTCCTCCGACATTCTGATGTCTCATAAAAGGTGTGGACCCAGCCAACGGACGATTATTGAGATTAAATAAGGCTTGCTTGAAAACTTTAGTCCAGCCTTTAAGATGATTGTGCCCAGTTTTTTAACTTGTTCTTTCAACAGGCCATTCATTCTCTCAATAAGTCCTGCAGCCTGTGGGTGATACGGGATATGCAGAGTCCACTGAATGCCAGCTCCTTGAGCCCACTCTTGTACGTCTCTTCCAGCAAAGTGGCTTCCTTGATCACTTTGGATTTCTTCAGGCACTCCATATGCTTGGATTAAATGGCTCAGTCCATTAAGTGTAGCTTTCTGGTCAGCTCTTGTTGACGGATACGCTTGTAACAGTCCAGAATAGTTATCTACTGCAGTTAAAGCATATAATAGTCTATTTTCTCGTGGCAGTGGCCCAATGTAATCCACCTGCCAAATTTGTCCTGGTTCCATTCCTCTCTTCAGTTTACCAGTTGCCTTCTTCTGTAGGGGCCATTGTTTTACTTCTGTACATGTGGAGCAATTGTTCACTATTTGTTTAACAATATCCATAGTGACAGGTATACATCATTGATGACACCATTGATATGTTTTTTCTGCTCCCATGTGTCCTGAAGTTTCATGAGCCCACCTTGCTAATGATATTAAGGAAGGCTCGATTACATTTACTTCAGCATAGTTGCACAGGTCTTCATTCTCTACAGAGGCTTCTTCCAGGTTGATTTCTCGAACAGCAGCTATGAGATCAGCTTGTTGGTTATAAAGCCTCTCAAGGGATATCAGAGGGGCATGGGCATCTACATGACCAATGAGGGTTTCCCCTCTTGTGCCCATTGTCCAAAGCTGCTCCCACAGTTCTGTGCCACCCCAGAGTTCTCTCCCATGAATAGTCCAAGCAGCCCTTCTCCACATTGTGATCCACACTGTTAGTCCTTGAAAAACTGCCCAGCTATCAGTATAAACAACAATAGGGAAGCTTTGATTTTCTGTTAAAGCCATAGCGACGGCAATAAGTTCAGCCCATTGGCTTGATTTACCTTCCCCCTGTTGCTTCAGGATGGTCTCAGTGTGAGGTTGATAAGCCACTGCTCTCCAAAGCCTTTTACCTCCTTCCATAGTTGCTGACCCATCTGTGAACCAGCTGTTCTCCTGTTGCACTGGTGTCAAATGACTGTATGCTGGTGCTTCTTTAAAGGGCGACTCCACTACAGGCAGAACAGATGGTATGTCCTCTGGATCCTCATAAATCACAGCTCCGGCCATAGCCCCTTGTAAAGCACTCGTGTCTCTGCCTTCAAAGTTTGCTCTTGCTTGCAAATACCATTTCCACTTGCATAAAGTTTGATTTTGGGCAGCGCCTGCTCTCGCTCCCAGGCCATTATCTCTAACCCACCCAGCAATGGGCAAGTTAGTGCGTAGCTTTACCGGAGCAGGACCTGTCTGTCTCTCAGTGTGCAAAAGAGCCCAATATGCTGTAAGAAGCTGCTTTTCAAGTGGTGTATATTTAGTCTGTGAGCCTGTTAGTTGTCGGCTCCAGAAACCGATAGGAATTCGTTTGCATCCATTTTTCTGCCATAAGCTCCACGTAGCAATATTATTCTGTTCTGTGGCTTCTAGTTCAAAAGGCAAATTAGCTTTTAAAGGTCCCAGTCCTTGGTTTTGGACTTAAAGCTTCTTTAGCTGCCTCAAAAGCAACTTGTTGTTTTTCTGTCCATTCAAACTGTGCCTTTTTCTTCACAACATCATGTATAGGTCTTAAAATAAGTCCCAAATGTGGCACAAATGCTTTCCAAAAGCCCATTAAACCCACAAAGGATTGAGCTTCTTTTTTGTTAGTTGGTGCCTTTAATTTATACAAAGAGTCGATTACTTTTTGGGGCACTCGTTTTTCTGGTCCAAACCACATCATGCCCAGAAATTTAACTTCTCTGGCGGGTCCTTGGATTTTGTCTTTATTTATAGCCCATCCTCTGCTCTCCATGTGGGAT
The DNA here is from genome assembly GCA_026402145.1 of Polypterus bichir lapradei. Classification (NCBI taxonomy): domain Eukaryota; kingdom Metazoa; phylum Chordata; class Cladistia; order Polypteriformes; family Polypteridae; genus Polypterus; species Polypterus bichir. The sequence goes on along the minus strand of JANRMT010061414.1, from coordinate 38,343,099 downwards.
ATTAAAACTGGCAATGCATTTGTTACTGCTGCTTCATCCCCAGTTAACATTATATCATCCACATAATGGAAACATCGTACCTTTTCTAAATTTGAGCAGGTAGCCAGATCTCTTGCTACAAGTCCATGGCACAACGTAGGGCTGTGTAGGTATCCCTGTGGCAGTACTTGAAAGATGTACTGTCTGTCCTTCCATGTAAATGCAAACTGATCTTGACTTTGGGTTGCAATTGGAATAGAGAAAAACGCATTAGCCAAGTCAATGACAGCATGCCACTCTCCTGCATTAGCCATGATGTCTTCTATGATGGTCACAATATCAGGAACTGCAGCAGTCAATTGCGGTGCTTTATCATTTAGACCTCTGTAAGCGATTGTCATTCTCCATGAACCATCAGGTTTTCTGACTGGCCGCACCAGAGAATTGAAAGGGCTAACTGCAGGTCGAATAATTCCTACCCGCAATAACTCTTCCACTGTTTCTCCTATTTCTTGCAAACCTCCTGGCAAACGATACTGTTTTAAATTAACAGGTGTGTCAGGGACTGGAATTTCTAAAGGGGTCCATTTTGCCTTTCCTCTTACTATTGCTTTTACTATTCTACACATGACATTACGAATCCCAAAAGAAAATGTTCCCCATTCTGTTTGGAATGACTTTCCTGTAAGAATATCTATCCCCAGAATATATTCAGGCAATTCTGAAATAAGCACCTTAGCTTTAAAAGAGGGTGACTTTCCTATTGCTAAGTATACTGTGATTAGTTTCGCCTGGATATCTGAGCCTCCGTATCCGTTTACATTTACAATTGGTTCTGAAAAGTTATGTGGATTCCCGTGAATTAAAGTAACTTCTGCCCCAGTATCCATAAGTGCCATAACCTGATGTGGTTTTTTCCCTTTACCCCAGTAAATGGTTAGCGGGACGTACGGGCGTCGGTCTCCTGCATGAATGAGCCGTACCTCCCCGCCTACAGGAGACCTGCCATCTCCTCAATATGTTGGTCGGGGTGTGCGCCACTCGTTCCGAAAGTTAAAAAAGCGTTTCGGTTTATGTTCGGAGTATTGTGTTTCCTCCTCACTAGGCGGTGCGGTTGGAGGGATTCTGCCCTCGTCTTTTTTAGACTTTCTCAGAGCTTGCCATCTCTGAAAAATTTCCCCTGTTGGTTTGCCATCAATATCCATTTTATTTATTCCTGCTTCTATCAGATCATGCACCATTTTTGTACGGCTTATTCTTTGTATTGTATGTCCTGCTATGGCTCTAACTGGTCTCTGCCCAGCCGATACCGTTGCAACCAATTCATCTAACTGGCCCAATAATGCGGCCACATCCCATACTGTCTGTTGATTAACTCCGGCGAGCATAGATAATAGAGCCCCTTTTAAATGATGCGGTGCATTTTTTATTAAACGGTTTCACATTCCGGCAGTGAAAGCTTCATTATCAGGGCCAGCAAACGCAACTCCTGGTGCAGCTTTATAAATAGCTGCCTGCACGCCCATTTCTCGCAGCTGCTGAATTGCTTCAGAAGTTGTACGCCAAGATCTATCAATATCTTCCGCGTCTCTCGCGTCTGGATATGCGTGTTTCACATATATATATATATATATATATATACATATATATGTATAAAGCTAATAAGCTTTTAGCTCAACAAATCCACAAGCAAGGAGTTCGCAAAGCAATCCCAGTAATCACCCAACACGACCGGAGACAAAATCATCGACCATAAAAATATAATGCACACATTTATAGACTACTATAAATCCTTATATTCTACTGAGTTTTAAGAAGACAACACACAATCTAATGTATTTCTGGATACATTACAGATACCACAAATAGATACTTTTTTTTTTTTTTTTTTTTAATTTTTATTAATTTTATTACAATCCATACAAAGCAATCAAGTTTTTACAAAGAGAAAAATTAAGAACAGATCGATCCCCACCCCTGAGAGAGAGAGCAAGCCAAACGGCGTTAAATTTAAGACTTGGAGACATACCTAAATTAATAAATTCTCTGTGCCTTTTGAACTTATTTTAAAATATTACTGATTAGATCCTGCCATGTTTTGAAAAAAGTCTGTACGGATCCTCTGACTGAGTATTTGATTTTTTCCAACTTCAAATAATATAACACATCGGTTTCCCACTGACTTAAAAGAGGAGAGTTTGGGTTCTTCCAGTTTATGAGAATAAGTCTACGTGCCAAAAGTGTAGTGAATGCAATCACAATTTGTTTGTCTTCCTCCGCTTTAAACCCATCTGGAAGAACACCAAACACAGCTGTTAATGGGTTTGGAGGGATTGTAAGTCCAAGGCTATCTGAAAGGTAATTAAAAATGTTTGTCCAGAATAATGTTAATTTGGTGCAGGACCAGAACATGTGACCTAGTGAGGCTGGGACTTGGTTACAACGTTCGCAGGTTGGATCATGCCCTGGGAACATTTTGGAGAGTTTTAGTCGAGACAGATGTGCTCGATATATAATTTTGAGTTGTATAATTGTATGCTTTGCGCATATGGAGCTCGAGTGAATTCTCTGCATTGCTACTTTCCACTCCTTTTCTGATATATTAATTGAAAGATGTTTTTCCCAGTGTCCTCTTGGATCTTTAAAAGGGAGGGATTGTAAAATGATTTTATATATTGTAGAGATGGAGTCTAAATCCTTGAGATTGAGCAATATTTTTTCCAGCATGGATGAGGGTGCAAGATGAGGAAAATCTGGAAGGTTTTGTTTAACAAAGTTTCTGATTTGAAGATAGTGAAAGAAATGTGTAGCTGGAATGTTAAATTTGGAATGTAATTGCTCATAGGATGCAAAGACGTTGTCTATATAAAGATCTCTAAGCAAGTTAATTCCAAATTTTTTCCAAATATTAAAAACTGCATATGTTTGTGAGGGTTGAAAGAGGTGGTTCTCTTGCAGGGGTGCCACAGATAGAAGCTTCTCCGTCTTAAAATGCTTTCTACATTGGTTCCAGATTCTAAGTGAGTGGAGCACAATTGGGTTATTAGTGTATTGCCGATAACGTGTGTTTATTGGAGCACAGAGCAAGGAATACAAAGAAGTACTGCAGGAATTTAATTCTATTGCGGACCAAGCTTGTGTATGTTCTTCTATTTGTGTCCAGGTTCTTATCGCCTGTATATTTGCTGCCCAGTAATAAAACTGGAAGTTAGGTAGAGCCATGCCGCCTTCTGCCTTTTGTCTTTGTAGGGTCGCTCTTTTGATGCGTGGATGTTTTGAATTCCAAATAAATGAGGTTATTGTCGAATCTAATTGCCTAAAAAATGATTTATTAATGTATATTGGGATGTTTTGAAATAAAAAAAGGAGCTTAGGAAGAATATTCATCTTAACAGTGTTAATTCTTCCAGCTAGTGTGAGATGAAGGGTTGACCATCTATGCAAGTCTTGTTTAATTTTTTCCATGCAAACGGCGAAATTTTGTTGATATAGAGCTTTATATTTACTTGTGATGTTTACCCCTAGGTATTTAAACTGTTCTGCAATGATAAAAGGTAGGGTATCTAATCTAATATTATATGCTTGAGAGTTCACTGGAAAGAGTACACTTTTATTCAGATTAATTCTGAGACCAGAGATCTTTTGAAATTCTGTGAGTGCTGCTAAGACTGCAGGTACAGAATTTTCTGGGTCTGATATATACAGTACCATGTCATCTGCATATAATGAGATTTTCTGTTCCAGTCCTTCTCTGCTAATCCCCTTTATCTGATCAGTATTTTGACAATGTATTGCCAGTGGTTCAATGGCAATCGCAAACAGCAGCGGTGACAAGGGGCATCCTTGTCTAGTGCCACGTTCTAGTTTAAAGTAGTCTGAGCAAATGTTGTTGATGCAAACTGAAGCTTCTGGGTTAGTATACAGTAATTTAATCCATGCACAGATGTTTGGGCCAAACCCAAACTTCTCCAATATAGTAAGAAGGTATTTCCATTCAATCATGTCGAATGCTTTTTCTGCATCTAATGATAATAATATTTCTGGGGTGTTTGATTTAGTTGGTGAGTATATTACATTAAACAGGCGTCGAAGATTGGAAGATAAGTGCCGGCCCCCAATAAATCCAGTTTGGTCTTGTGATATTACCGAGGGGAGCACTTTCTCCACCCTTCTGGCTAAAATTTTTGGAAGTATTTTAACGTCGTTATTCAGAAGTGAAATTGGTCTGTATGATGCACATTGTAATAAGTCCTTATTTTGTTTTGGAAAGACAGTGATTAGTGCTTGGCGAAAGGTTTGTGGAAGAGATTGGTTATCTCTGGCTTCTGTAAATGTTGCTAATAAGAGGGGGGCTAGCTGAGCGGAGAATTTCTTGTAAAATTCTGCAGGGTAACCATCAGGGCCTGCTGCTTTCCCGCCTTGGAGTGATTTTATAGCATCTAGTAATTCTGATAACATCAGAGGTTTATCAAGTTCCTCCGCACTACAAGCGTCTATTTGTGGTATCTGTAATGTATCCAGAAATGCATTAGATTGTGTATTGTCTTCCTTAAACTCAGTAGTATATAGGGATTTATAGTAGTCTCTGAAAGTGTGCATTATATTTTGGTGTTCGACGATTTTATCTCCGTTCGTACTAGTGATTACCGAGATTGCGTTGCGCACTTCTTGCTTGTGAATTTGTTGAGCTAAAAGCTTATTAGCTTTCTCCCCATGTTCATAGTAATGATGTCTGGATTTGTAAATTAGTTGTTCAGTTTCTTTAGTTGTCAAGAGGTTTAATTCCGAATGTAGAGCCTGCCTTCTCCTATGTAGAGTCTCGCTTGGTAGTCTGGCATGTTCTTCATCTATTTTAGTAATTTCGCTTTTTATATCTGCTACTTTCTTGGCCTCGGATTTATTTCTGTGGGAAAGATATGAGATAATCTGTCCTCTTAAGAAGGCCTTAAGAGTTTCCCAGAGTATCCCTGCAGAGATCTCGGGGGATGTATTTGTCTCTAGAAAGAATTTGATTTGTTTGGATATAAATTCAGTACAATTCTCATCAGCTAATAGAAGTGGGTTGAGGTGCCATCTGCGGGGTGAGTGCATGGGGCTTAGTAATTTTAGCTCCAAGATCATAGGTGCATGGTCAGAAATAACAATAGCATCGTATTTGCAAGATTTAATCTTAGGCAAGAAGTTATTGTCTATAAAGAAGTAATCGATCCTTGAGTAACAATGATGTACTGGTGAGTAGAAAGAATATGTTCTTGAATTTGGGTTTAAAAACCTCCAGGGGTCTGATAAGTTGTGATCAGTTATAAACTTTGTAATTATTTTTGCAGTGTTAGATGCCGTTCCCCCTGTGGAGGAAGTCCTATCTAAAAGTGGATTCATAACACAATTAAAATCCCCAGCCATTATAACTTTATGAGTGTTCAGATTGGGAATGGATGCCAACAAATTTTGTATAAATTCCTTATCATCAACATTAGGTGCATAAACATTTATCAAGATCATTTTACAGTTAGATAAGTCTCCCATAACCATTACATATCTCCCTTCAGGATCCAATACTACATCTGATGCTACAAATGGAACAGTTCTATGTATGAGAATTCCCACACCTCTAGTTTTCTTCGTAAAGCTAGAATGGAACATTTGGCCAGTCCAGTCTTTTTGCAGCCGGAACTGATCCTTGCTTATTAAGTGAGTTTCCTGTAAAAATACTATTTTAGCATTTAGACCTGTTAGGTGAGAGAGTACTTTCTTTCTCTTTAATTCGTGATTCAGGCCTTTAACATTCCAGCTTACGAAGTTAACTGTCCCATCATGGAGACACTGATTCTGAGTTTTTGATGTCATTTTATAGTCTTATTATAATTATAAAGACTGAGAGGATAGATTAGGTATAGATCAGGCCTGCTCTCTTTCTCTCCCCCCCTTAACCCCCCACCTTCCCTTTTTGCCTCCCCAAGTGAGGCTAAAACCCACTTCACATAGTCCCAGTCCTCTGACATACCCAGAGACAGAGTACGTCCAAAGCAAAACAAGCTCCAATGCAGCGGCGCTTAAGGGTTAAAAGATAGAGATATCTCTAAGAATAAAATAAAAAAAAAAAAAAAAAAGGAGTTTTACACTTAAAATATATATATAGTCTTCAGCAATTTTAGTGCATTAAGATGATACACCCAGATAATAAACCCAGGGGATGGTATTAAAAATGTGTCCAGAAGAAGCATAACCAGTCTTAATGCAGTAATAGCAATAACAGTAAACCTAGGGTATGATATTGAACAGTCTCGTTTAGGGTAGAGATGAGATAATTAGAAAAGAAAAAGAGAAAAATAAATAAATAGATAAATAATTAAGCACAATAAAACATAAACATATAGCGCCCTAGTAATACTAAGTAATAATGAGAATATATGCTGATAAAAACCCGTATTTTAAAACGAATAGATCAGACAAAAGATTATTAATCTTTCCTTCATCGTTTTAACCGCCATGACTCACTATTATGTATCAGAATAGTCCCGGGATCAGCTTTCTTAATTCTTTTTCTGCCTCTTCCTTGCTAGCGAAGACATAGAATTGACCCTGCCATTCCACTTTCAGTTTTGCCAGATACAGGAGGCTGTATTTCACACTGGCTTGCCGTAGCCGCTGTTTAATATTATAGAAGGATGCGCGTTTAGTAGCTGTTGCTGGAGAGAAGTCAGGGAAGATAAGAATGTGGTTATTTTCAAATATAATACCTTCCTTGTTTCTGAGGAGTGCCATCACCTCTAGCTTAAATGATAATCGTTCAAAACGAACTATAAAAGATCTTGGTCGGGGTCTGACGGTGTTTGGTCCACGTACGCGGTAAGCCGCTGCTATCTCAGATTCTGCTTTAAAGTCGTCCCCGATTATTTTAGAAAAAAGTTCAGCTGCGAATTTCACAGGGTTTGAACTTTCTCGATTCTCCGGCAGACCTTCAATTCTGACATTATACCTTCTACTGCCATCTTCTAAAGCAGCCAGTCTGTCTCCAAGTTTTTCTCCGAGTTTTTTGCATTCGGAACTGACATTTATTGCTCTTTCTTCGGCACTGGCAGCTGAATGTTCGACCATTTCAATCCGATTCGTGAATGTCTCCTTGAGATGCTCCAATTGATCAGTAAGCGTGCTCAGTTTAACCGAGTTTTCCTGAATGCGCTCTTCAATTTTACCCAGCACCTGTCGAAGCTCAAATTGCACCTCTTGACGCAGCCTTTCATTTGCCTGTTGGAATTCCTGTCGCAACCTTTCATTTGCCTGTTGGAATTCCTGTCGCAACCTTTCATTTGCCTGTTGGATTTCCTGTTTCAGTCTCTCATGTGCCTTTGCCCTTGCTATCTCATTAGCCTTCTCGCTTTTCTTTATGTCTTGCGCGAGCTCAACGAGCAACACCTTCAGTTCAGATAGTTCAATTGTGCTTTCTTGTACCGTAGATGAAGCAGCAGACTTTGCTGTAGCCGGTGTCCCCGCTGCTACAGGCTCGCGTAATTGCGCAATTGAAGCCGCGGACTTCGAGGCCCTTTCCAGTTTCATGTGATCTCCTCCAATCGGCGAGCTATCCAGATCTGCACTCACGATCGCACCTTCGCTCCCCTTTTCGCTCTCAGCCGGCGACGATGTAGCGGACCGTGGTCCCGAGGAGTCTGTGCTTTCGCCCATCTGATCCAGGTCTGTCTCTGAAAGGCCGTATCTGGAACCGGGGCTTGCTGATCGCAGCTTGGGTGTAGCTTTAGTTTTCGATTCTTTCGAACCCCCCTTCTTGTTGGCCATGTTTATATGTGCTTACATATACTGTAGCAGTCCCTCTTGGGTTGAATAAATACAGGATATCTCAAGATAATAAGCAAATAATATGAAAAATAACACCACTGCTAGCGGAGCTCCACTTCAGACGTCCATCTCTCGCATCGGACGAGACCCAAATAGATACTTTTAGTGCGGAGGAACTGGATAAACCTCTGGCGTTATCAGAATTACTAGATGCTATAAAGTCACTTCAAAGCGGGAAAGCAGTAGGCCCTGATGGTTACCCTACAGAAATTATATGCTCAGCGAGCTCCCCTCCTATAAGCAACATTTACAGAAGCTAGAGGCAATCAAATTCTTCCTCAAACTTTTCACCAAGCATTAATCACCGTCTTTCCTAAACAAAATAAGGACTTATTACAATGTGCATCATACAGACCAATTTCGCTTCTGAATAATGATGTTAAGATACTCTCAAAAATCATAGCTAGAAGGATGGAGAAAGTGCTGCCTTCTGTAATATCACAAGATCAAACGGGATTTATCAAGGGTCGACACTTCCAGTCACCGCCGCCTGTTTAATGTAATATACTCACCAACAAAGTCAAACACCCCAGAAATATTATTATCATTGGATGCAGAAAAAGCATTTGACATGATTGAATGGAAATACCTTTCCACTACATTAGAGAAATTTGGGTTTGGCCCGAACATTTTTGCATGGATCAAACTACTGTATGCCAATCCAGAAGCTTCACTTTGTATTAACAACATTTGTTCAGACTACTTTAAACTAGAACGTGGTACCGGACAAGGATGCCCCTTGTCACCACTGCTATTTGCAATCGCCATTGCCCCATTAGCAGTTCACTGTCGAAATTCTTATCAGATAAAGGTGATTTTCAGAGGAGGACTGGAACAGAAAATTTCTCTATATGCAGATGATACGGTACTGTATATATCAGACCCACACAATTCTTTGCTTGCAGTCTTAACAGCACTTACAGAATTTCAAAAGATCTCTCGTCTCAGAATTAATCTGAATAAAAGTGTAATCTTTCCAGTGAATTCTCAAGCATATAATATTAGATTAGACCTTTTATCATCGCAGATTAGTTTAAATACCTAGGGGTTAACATCACAAGTAAACACAAAGCTCTTTATCAACAAAATTTTGCCATCTCTATGGAAAAAATTAAGCAAGACTTGCATAGATGGTCAACCCTTCATCTCACTCTAGCTGGAAGAATTAACATATTTAAGATGAATATTCTTCCTAAGCTGCTTTTTTTTTTTTTCAGAACATTCCAATATACATCAATAAGTCATTTTTTAAGCAATTAGATTCAACAATAACCTCATTTATTTGGAACTCAAAACATCCACGTATCCAAGGAGTGACCCTACAAAGACCTAAGGCAGAAGGTGGCATAACACTACCCATCTTTCAGTTTTATTACTGGTTAGCAAACATACAAGCTATAAAAACCTGGACACAAATAGAAGAACATACACAGGCCTGGGGCCTCATGTATAACACCGTGCGTGGAATTCGCACTATAACATGGCAGAAGTACAAAAGCCGAAATGTGCTTACGCACAGAAAAATCCAGATGCAGGAATCTGTGCGTACTCCAACTTCCACGTTCTTCCGCTACATAAATCCCGATCAGCGTGAAAAGTAACGCTCGTGCACGCGCTTTATGTAACGCCCCAACTCCTCCCAGAATTACGCCTCTTTGAATATGCAAATCAATATAAATCGCCCTTAAGCTCAGCCTTCTGTGGAAAGACAATGGGAAAAGCACAGGGGAAAATATAAGAATTTCAGCGAATACCAAGTGGAGGCAAAGGAAAAACATACTATTTGTTCAAATAAACCGTGGTATAATCAACAAAAGGAAGTTGATCGAGTGACATAGCGTGTTGGAAAAACTTGAAAGCTCACGTTCACAAAATCGCACAGTACCGGAAAAAAAAAAAAAAAAAAGAAGTCACATGTCAAAGTCGCTATGAAAAGGTGAGTTGTAGCCCACTGTCTGAGTGTCATATGAAAGCTTATTAGGGTACAGAGAAAAAAAGGCACACAGTGGGGGAAAAAAGGACGAAATGTCAACTTTAATTTCGACATTTCCACTTTAAGCACGTAGTTTATTTTGTCATTAAAGTAGAACATCATAAACTTCATCTTAAAATCGTTTAATTAACCAGTTTCTCAAATCACATCGTAATTAAAGTAGCACGTTAAATGCTTTGTTTTGTATTTGATCTTCTATGTGCTCTATGTGTGTGAATCACTTCTTGCTTCTTAAACCGGCTCTCTTCCTCCAACTGGACACAGAATCCATTACATTCGTGATATTACAGCTCTCTGAATAACTAAAATACTGAGATGTATACGTGATATCATTTTTATGTTGATAGGAGTTAAAGCACGTTATTAAACATGTGTTTCACTTCGATGAAATAATTTATTGCAGCAGTACTCAGGGGCGGCTGTAGGCTTGTGGTGGCACTGGGCAGAGGAAGAATCGGTGGCTCCTTCGCCCACCAATGTCAGTAAGGTAGCTTATGCACGGTAGATGGCCACATCCGTCGCAGACACTGCATAGCCGCCTTGTGCTCATGACACAAGCATTTAACTTTTGCCGAAATTTGTCGCTGCAATTTTTAGCTGTGTTGTTATTTTCTCTTTCTGTTTTATATTCAATATATATTGGCTTAGCCACCACTGCAGCCCTTGCTTTTCTTTCCCCAAGTAACCAATCGCCATACAATCAGCTCTGTAATAGAAGTTAAGCCATCTGTAAGCTTAGCGCCGATTATTCAAAACGTTTAAGGAACATTGAAATATCTTCGTAGTACATGTTTATTTATTCTATCCTTCACGACACTCCCAGTGAAGAATATAAATTATTTAAATGAAGTTAAAGTTTTATCTGTATAATATAATCAACATATTTTGCTGCATTTCACCTTAAAAATGATATTGTCATCATATGTAAATACGCGCTTTATAAAGTGGCTCAGGTTGTGCGATATTATAACTATAGTGCAAGTTTACAGTGGGGTGATTGTACTTTATAAGTACAAACAGTTCTACAAGGTGCAATTGATAGAATGCATTTAAAGTTCTTGGGATGAAACTGTTTCTGAACCGTGAGGTCCGTACAGGAAAGGCTTTAAAACGTTTTGCAGTGGCTGAGACAGCGTGTCCTTGAAGCTGTATACCGATAATTCTCATTCCGATCAGCTGCTGCAGTGATTCACACTCAGATACAGTGATATAAATACTCCGAGTGGTGCAGTGAGAGTAATATGGAAAAAGATGATCCGCTGTGGCAACTCCTAATGGGAGGAGCTGAAAGAAGAAGAAGTGAGAGTAACAACGCTAAAGCAGTTATGGTATTTGGAATACTGTGGCTGTTCCCTGGACCATTATATTGTTACAAGTTAATTACAATCAGATGCGTTACAATAATAAACAATATGCGGTTAGTTTCAGTGTATTTATAAAACCGCGTCAGGAAAATAAGGTGTAACCACACAGGAACAGTAGCACTGCTTTGACGCTGGGTGCCGGCAGTCTGCAAAACCGAGCGGAGAACTTGCGTATGACAAGGTAAGAGGTACCGTGGAAAAGTGCGTGGCTTTACGCCAAGTGTACATCGCGATTTGAACGTGGAAAAGTTCTTACGCAAAATTTCTGTGCGTACGCACCGTTTATACATGAGGCCCCTGTTCCTCAATAGAAGTAAAATCCTGCAGTACTTCTTTATATTCCCTGCTTTGTAACCCAATAAATGCAAGTTATCAGCAATATACTAATGACCCAATTGTGCTTCACAACCAATGGAGAAAGCATTTTAAGTTGGAGAAGCTTTTATCTGTTGCACCTCTGTAAGAGAACCACCTCTTTCAACCCTCACAAACCTATGCAGTTTTTAATATCTGGAAATGATTTAGGATTAAATTGCTTAGAGATCTTTATATAGACAATATCTTTGCATCCTATGAACAATTACATTCCAAATTTAACTTTATAGCTACACTTTTCTTCCACTATCTTCAAATTAGGAACTTTGTTAAACAGAACTTCCCCGATTTTCCTCACTTTATACCCTCGTCCATGCTGGAAAAAAATATTGCTCAATTTTAAGGACTTAGACACCATCTCTGCAATATATAAAATTATTTTACAGTCCCTCCCTTTCAAAGATCCAAGAGGAAAATGGGGAAAAAGATCTCTTAATCAATATATCGGAAAAGGAGTGGAAAGTAGCAATGCAGAGACTTCACACGAGCTTCATATGCACAAAGTATACAATTTTTCAACTCAAAATTATATATCGAGCACATCTATCTCACCTAAAACTGTCCAAAATGTTTCCAGGGCAAGATCCAACCTACGATCGCTGCAATCAAGTCCCAGCCTCACTGGGTCACATGTTTTGGGCCTGCATTAATTTAACATCATTTTGGATCAAAATTTTTAAGTGCCTTTCAGACAGCCTTGGTGTCATAATCCCTCCTAACCCATTAACAGCTGTGTTTGGTGTTCTTCCAGATGGGTTTAAAGTGGAGAAGAACAAACAAACTGTGATTGCATTCACTACACTTCTGGCACGCAGACTTATTTTGCTAAACTGGAAGAATCCTAACTCTCCTCTTTTAAGTCATTGGGAAACCGATGTTTTATACTATTTGAAATTGGAAAAAATCAAATATTCAGTTAGAGTTCAAATCTGTCAGGATCTAATCAATAATATTTTAGAATAAGCTGTTAAAGCACAGAGGAAGCAATTATCTCATTTCTTTTTCTTCTCCATTCATCTCTATTGGTCTATTAAACTCATCAATTTACGTATGTTTACAAGCCTTAATTATTATCTTGTTGGCCTTGCTATCTCTCTCAGGGTTGGGGGTTGACTTCTTTTTCAATCTCAATCCTATTTTTTGTTAAAATTGATCGATTTGTATGCAATGATTACAATAAAATTATTTAAAAAAAAGAGTGGAGGAAGAGTGGTAGCAGGGGAAAGTGTAGTTAGACAGCATAGAATGGTGGTCTGTAGGATGTCATTGTAGGTCTAGATAAGGAGGAGAGTGAGGGCAGAGCCAAGGATCAAATGGAGAAAGCTGGAAAAGACTGCAAGGTTGAGCTTAGGGAGGAGGTACTGTAAGTCAGGCACTGGCTGGCAATAAAGAGTTACCAGACAGCTGGACAACTACAGCAGAAGTAGTAAGGGTGACCGCAAGAAAAGTGCTTGACGTGACATCTGGACAGAGGAAGGAGGAAATGGAAACCTGTCTCAATAAGCTTTTAACACCTGGGTTTGGGAAATGTATTCCATTCTGCCTGTCAGGTCTCTGCACACATGCTGTATTAGGTTTCAAGTGTGTACTTTGGCCTGGCTACTCAACAACAGAGATTTGAATTTTCATTTGTAATTGCACTCATTTTTGACTTTATTTTTCGGGGTCAAGTGGGATTTAAAAAAAAATAAATAAACACAATCTGCAGTCAGTCCATTTGTGAAGGTAGGGTATGGAGGGATTAAACCATGCACATGCTACTAGCTGAAACACCTTGTCCCCCTCTTCTCGTTTGTACTCACAACACAGAGGCATTGTACCCTAGGGGGAGTCCTCACATGAAACTTCAAAATGGCACAAGTATAGTGTAAAAGTACTCACAGGTATGTTAATAAGTATTGTATGTACTCTTAAGTGGAAATTGAAAGAGCATTGCTCATGAGAAAAACCTGCAGCAGATAGCGTCCAGGTATAGTAATTGCCCACATGATTCTTGAACTATAAAACTACACTGTTACACCTCAAAGTTGTGCTAAAAGCAGTAATTACAAATCAAATGTAGTGTCAAGTCCTTCATTGCCGTTCCAAGTCATGTTAAAACTGAGATAGGAATCGAACTCAAGCCTTTTAAGGTTGTGTTGCACTGCGTGTCTCCAGGTATATGTGTGCAAATTGCATATTTGAATAATGAAAGAGTAGATGACATGGAAACTTACTGTACCACTTGCTAGTTATGGTTATTTCTGTTGATTTCTGAAGTAACTTTAGAGTACCTAGTTCTGATTACTGTGACTGACTTACTTATAATATACCGGCCGCCACACCCTCATATTTCTGCGTTCCACCGAATGAATATCGCACATATTTCACCAACAGAGACAAGTTTGCTCTTTTAATCAAGGAGGAACCCAACTCCCCTCCTTCTTTTATTTTGTCTACCAATTAATAGTATCTTTTCTGTTTCTGTATGCTGGAATTCCCGATGTGGTTGTCATAAAACATTTATAGGTAAAACTAGCAGAATACCCGCGCTTCGCAGCGGAGAAGTAGTGTATAAAAGAAGTTATGAAAAAGAAAAGGAAAAATTTTAAAAATAACGTAACATGATTGTTAATGTAATTGTTTTGTCATTGATATGAGTGTTGTTGTCATCTCTCTCTCTCTATATGTATGTATGTATGTATATATACAGTGTATATATATGTATATATGTATATGTAT
>JANRMT010061414.1:38313274-38325821 GCA_026402145.1 Polypterus bichir lapradei | reverse complement strand
TATTATTATCATATTATTATTATTATTATTTTCAGTATTAATATTATTTTCAGCATTAATATTATTATCATCAGCATTAATAATATTATTATTGTTATTAGCATTATTATACATATATATATTTTTTTATTTATTTACTTATTTATTGCTTTATTTTTTCAGATTAAATTATACATTTATTTACTTAATTTATTCACATGAAGGCACCATACATTAGCTACTCACACACATAACTATGGGTACACTAAGGTTTGTCAGTTGGAATGTTCATGGAACTGGCTCTAGAGAGAAGAGATTAAAGATTTTTGATCAGCTTAAAAGAATGCAGGCAGATGTTGTCTCATAGGTCTGCCACAGTTGCAGATGAACTTAAAACATCTGAGTTTCCCAGACTGTTCTCTGCCCCCTATAACTCTAGACAAAGAGGTGTAGCTATTTTAATACACAAAAATACCAATTTCACAGTATTGGACATAGTCTCAGATCCAGATGGTAGATTTATACTATTAAAGCTATCTATACAAAATCAAAGCTTATGTATTGTTAGCATATACTGTCCAAACATAGATGACCCCGCATTCTTTCATAATTTTTCTCTGTACTCTCCGAACACTTGGACTGTCCACTTATACTTGCAGGAGATTTTAATTTTTTGATGGATTATTCTTCAGACAGGCTCAGTACAACTGGGACTCAGCGCAATTGGCATTCCACTAATATAGTCAAACAGTATATGAGTGATTATGGGCTTTGTGATGCATGGCGATCTTTTTATCCCAGCCATAGAAAGTATACTTTTTTCTCACACGTTCATCACTATCACTCACGTTTGGACTATTTTCTAGTCAGCAGCTCATTATTGGCTGACATTTCAGACACTGAGATACACCCTATAGTTGTCAGCGATCATGCTCCAATTTCTTTAACTCTGTTAAATAAGAAAACAATCCCATCAAGTAAAAACTGGAGGTTTAATACGTCACTGCTTAGAGACGAAGGTTTTGTGGAATATTCTAAAAAAGAGTGGGCTTTATATTTAGAACACAATGACCTACCTGGAACATCAGCATCTGTTCTTTGGGAGGCAGGGAAAGCAGTGATGAGAGGTAAAATAATCTCCTTCTCATCACATAAGAAAAAAATAGAAAACAAACGTATTCAGGAATTAGAAGAAATCATTAAGTCTTTAGAGGCATCCACAGAAGAAGAATTACAAAACAAATTGTGTAAAAGTAAACTAGAACTTAAAGGAATTACAGTAATCCCTCGCTATATCGCGCTTCGACTTTCGCGGCTTCACTCTATCGCGGATTTTATATGAAAGCATAACTAAATATATAACGCGGATTTTTCGCTGCTTCGCGGGTTCTGCGGACAATGTGTCTTTTTACTTCCTGTACATGCTTCCTCAGTTGGTTTGCCCAGTTGATTTCATATAAGGGACGCTTTTGGCGGATGGCTGAGAAGCTAACAAATCAGAGCACGCAGTTAAGTTCTCCTGACTGAGAAGCTAACCAATCAGAGCACGCAGTTGAGTTCCTGCGTGCTGAATGCAGTGTTAACCAGGAAGTCTCGTCTCGCTCATTCAGCATCAACGTGTTTCGCTGTGTAAAGAGTTGTGCTCTTTTGTGTTTATCTTTCTGCATAGTCAAGCCCTTCATTATGGCTCCAAAACGATCTGCTACTGCTTCAGGGGCCGTGCCCAAGCGCAAGAAGAAGATGTTAACGATTGCCGAAAAGGTAAACGTTTTGGATTTGTTGAAGGCTACGATTCTTTTTATTTAAAAAGTAGGAAAAGAATATAAGATCTACGGCCGCAGTGTCCTTTTAACCAGGGTGCAAAACGAGTTGTAAGTGGATGTAATAAGGTAGTAGTCTGGATGGAATCTGCTTTAGGGATTTGGATTGAAGACTGCCAGAAGAAGAACAACGGCAGTGCTACACAATCGCCTGAAGTGACTCCTTTACAAGGGCTGTAACGCTATCCTTTGTTGTGCAGTAAAATTAAACTCGTTGTTATCGAACAAGTCATCGTGTCATTGTTGGTGAGTAACCATAATTAATTTTCTATTTACAGTACTTAGTACATGTACGTACATTTAGTGTCACTGTACACACATTTACTGTATACTATTTTTCTTGCATTGTACGTATTTATTGCTGGTGGCCTGTCTATCGTAATGGCTGTAACATATGTGATATCGGATACACTCAATATCTTTAAAATAATATTTAGGTTTTACTGTATATAAACAGTGTGTTTATATACATAATTTCAATGAATCTTTCCTAATATCTAAGAGAATACAAAGGGATTATGCTGTATAACGCTGCGGGGAATATTTATAAACAGTGTGGGAGAGTTTATAAGGGCTTAAAATATATAAAAATAACCATACAAACATATGGTTTCTACTTCGCGGATTTTCACCTATCGCGGGGGGGTCTGGAACGCAACCCCCGCGATCGAGGAGGGATTTTACTGTATTAACAAAAAAATAAAATTTTTAGCTCAAAGACTACGAATAGAAAACTTTGAACACGGTAATAAATCAGGCAAGTTTTTAGCCAACCAGTTAAAAATAAACAAAGAGAAAACTGCCATATCTGCTGTTAAAGACTCAACTGGGAATATAGTATATGATCCTGAAAGAATAAACAACACTTTCAGAGATTTTTACAAAACCTTGTACTCACTACAGATTAACCCATCAGATAATGAGATCAATGAGTTTCTAGACAGGATAATACTTCCTAAATTATCAGATAGCCAAGCTACAGTCCTGGACTCGCCATTAACATCAGATGAGCTTCAGGAAGCTCTTAACTCCATACCTAATAGAAAAGCTCCCGGTCCAGATGGGTTTCCAGCAGAGTTCTACAAAGAATTCTGGATCATTCTAGCTCAAACATTTTTCAGAATGATGTGTGAAATAGAAGAAAATGGTAGACTACAGCCAAATATGAATTCAGCCAACATTAGTCTCCTGTTAAAACCAGGCAAAGATCCTATATTTCCTACCAGCTATCGCCCCATTTCTCTTATTAATGTTGACCTCAAAATAATTTGTAAAGCCCTTGCAAAAAGATTAGAGAAGGTAACCCCTTTCATAATACACCCAGACCAAACTGGTTTCATTAAGGGGAGACATTCATCCACAAATTCACGTCGATTACTTAACTTAATAGACTTTTCTTACAGCAGAAACATGGAAACCAGTATATTATCTCTCGATGCAGAAAAGGCTTTTGACAGAGTTAACTGGAAGTTCTTATTTGCAACTTTACATAAATTTGGTTTTGGAAACTTCTTCATAAACTGGTTAAAAATATTATACAGTTCACCAACAGCATGCGTCAGGACAAATGACCAAACATCAGCTAGCTTCTGTCTTCAGAGGGGGACCAGGCAAGGATGCCCACTCTCCCCCTCGCTATTTGCTATTTTTATTGAACCACTAGCAGCAGCAATCAGGCAAACTACAGTTATTAAAGGCATAAAGTGTAAGAACATAGAACATAAAATCAGTCTTTATGCAGATGACGTGTTACTTTTTCTCCAGAATTCTCAATCCTCTCTCTCCCAAGCAATTGAACTAATAAACTCCTTTTCAAGAGTTTCAGATTACTCAATAAACTGGTTAAAATCCATAGTTCTCCCAATTAATTTTTCTTTTGTGAATTCCCTTAATACACAATTGGAATCAGGGAATATTACATATCTGGACATTCAGGTCTCTCCCAGGCTGGCAGATCTAACTAAACTAAACTACATCCCACTATTAAAGAAAGTGGAAGATGATCTTGCTAGATGGAAATCCTTACCGATATCACTTATGGGGAGGGTTGCCACAATTAAAATGATGGTTTTACCAAGAATCAATTACTTATTTTCAATGATCCCAAACAAGCCATCATCTGATTGGTTTAGTTCCCTGGACTCCTCTATCACTAAATTCCTTTGGAAGGATAAACCTCCACAAATTAGCTTAAAAACATTACAGAAGACCAAAGATAGAGGATGGCTCACTGACAGCATGGTGGGAATATCTAAAAATGACAGAGTCTTCACTAATTCCATGCAGACGCACACCCATCTGGAATAATCCTGACATATTGCAAAACAATAAAATGATGAACTTCCCATACTGGAAAAGTAAAGGAATTCTATACATGGAACACATATTTGAAGGATTGGATTTCACTCCATTTAACAGAATAGTCTCCCAATTTGGGATAGACAAGAATAGATTTTTAGAATATCTCCAAATTAAATCAGTAGTTAAAGAAAAATTTAAGCTTAATAAAGTAGAATTGCAAACACCATCAAGGGTATTAGACTTCTGTAATCTCAAACACCCCAAATTAATGTCTAAAGTATATAAAACATTGACCAAAATAGATGATACAATAGCAATTCCTATAGGTAAATGGGAGGCGGATCTATTAGTTAGCTTTGACCAGACTTTCTGGTCCCAAACTTGTTTAAAAACTTTTAAAACGATCAGAAACCCCAATTTACAATTAATTCAATACAAAATTCTACACAGAGTACACTATACAGGTCATCGGATGTTCAGGATGGGATTTGTGCCATCTGACACCTGCACACACTGCACAGACAACATTCCTGACAGTTATATCCACGCACTGTGGTCATGTCCACCTGTTCAGGGATTCTGGTATGGAGTATGTGAAGACCTGTCAAAGTGTCTGAAATGTGATATCCCAACTTCCCCCTCATTTTGCCTGCTGGGGAACCTAGAGGATGTCCCGATTGAAACAAATTTGGTTCACGTGGTTCTCACTGCCATATGCATCGCTAAGAAAACTATCCTCATAAACTGGAAAAACAAAGATAATCTTTGCATTAACCAGTATAGAAATCTTTTATTGGATCATATTACACTTGAGACAGCCTCTGCCTCCACTTCAAATCCATCTCTCTGGGCTCCTTTGATCGGTTCCATCACATAGCGATGATGGAGGTTCATTGATATTGTCCTGCGGGATGCTGTGGTTGATGTGGTGGAGAGTCTGAGCTTAGAGTGTCTGGAGGATCCCTGGGGGTGGGTTCACTAGGGGGGTCTTGGGCTGGGGGGCTGCTGCCCCACTCTGGTGGTGCTTGGGTTGCCTCGGGGGGTGGACTTCTGGTAGTTGTGTGTGGGGCCTTGGGGGGTCTTGACGGTGGCTGCGGGTCACTGCCTGGTGGCTGCATCGCCCCTGGGTTGGTCTGGGTGGGGTCCTGGTGGCTTGGGGTATGGGGGCGGCCGTCCCCGGTTGGCGGTCTGGGTGGGGCCTTGGGGATTGGGTCCTGACATGTATGCTGCCGGGAAGAGGGCCGGAACATGCGGCAGTGCCGGGTCCTGGCTCCGCCATGGGGGAGGGGGATGTCCGAGAGGGGGGAGATCCAACTTTACCTGGGTGTCTTATGTCTTACTTAGTCTGAATGTTGAGTAAATGTGGGGATAGGAGTAAATATTCTGCTGCGGTGGTGTGGGTTGGTGGCCTCGGACTCCGTGGGGCTCTGTGATGCTGCTGCTTTGGGCCGTGGCTAGATGGGCTGGGGCCTCCATGCCCCGGGTGGATTTTGGGAGCGGAGGTGCCTATTGGGGCCAGTAGGGGAGCTGGCTCCCTGGAGGGCTCAGGCCCCTCAGCCGTTCCTCCCCATCCTCAGACATTTCCCTCCTCCTGCTCCTTCACATCATCACACAAACATGCACATAGGGCCTTGGGGTGTGGGTAAGTCAGGGGGTGCGGGTATGGATCCCATTTCCGCAGTCCTGTGGCAGCCTACCCCCCCCAATTTTATTTGCACATTAAACACTTCCATAAACAACATTTCACACAAATGCACACTTAGGGCCTTGGGAGTGAGCACACTCAACGGCATCCGGTGGGGGGAAATTTCAGCCTCACTCCGAGTGCCAGTGCCCACTTCCAATTTTAAACTGCACCTATTCACGGAGGGTTTTGGGGGGGAAGTGGGGCTGTGTGTTGGCATCAGCTGGTGTAGGCCACATGATGCCAGCGCTGCCCGCGCCCCCCCAACCACAAAATGCACCTTTTCAACACACATTAACATTACATTGGAGCCGACGGAGGGAGACTAGAGGTCTTATTACACCTCTGTTCTCAGTTAGCTGCCCAGGGCTGGAGGCTAGGAGTGGGAGCTGGCCGTCTGCCTGTGGTCTGGAGTGGTGGGTTGCTTTGCTCTGCGTTGGACGGGGGTGCCTGCTCATTATTACCCCAGTGGAACGGGGCTAACTCTTGCGTCCGGGAATGGTTGTGCCCTTGGTACGGCAGCACCGGGACCAGAATTAGTAGGGTGTGTATGGGGAGTGTGAATGGGCGTCTGGCGTACATCCTTGTAAGTCTTGGGTTGTATGTGTATGTGAGAGCATGAGGGAGGGAGTGTATGAGTGTGTTTGTGTGTGACTGCATATGTCAGGTGGGGTTTTGGACTCCTCCCCTCTCCTGGGACATCTGGCAATGCTACAACATCTTTGCCTACCCTCCCCCTGCCACTTTTTTTTTTAAACATCTGTCTGGTCACTCCCGGTGGCTGCCTGGTGGGATCTGGGTCCCTGGGCTCCCTGGGTCCTCGGCGGGTTGGGTCGCACTTGTGTCCCGTGCTGCTGGGTTCCGTGCCCGGCCGGCTACGGGGTGAGCGGCTACGGGCGGGCCAGGGGGCTAGCCGTTGATATCTCCCGGAACTCTGCAGGCTGCTGGTTGTGGCCCTCCGGGGTGATCCTCTGCGCCTCTCGAGGGGGGTTGGGGCTTCTCTGGTGACGGTCTCCCTGGGGTCTCCGCGCTCTGGGGTGACCACTGGATTTCTGGGCTTGGAACTCCCATCTTCCGCACGTTTTTGGGGTAGGTCTGTGGCCTTTCACACTCACTATTGGACGCTCCTATAGAGAAACCTTACACATACAAGCGTGCGTACGCACACAGGTGCTCACATGGTGCTTTCATAGGTATGACTTGGACATCTTCAGCACATGACCTAAGGCTGTGGTTGGCCCTAAATGCCTTAGTAATAATTACTGTGTGATTGTTAGCAAACATTTTTACTTTTATATATCTTCATGTAGCTGATGCAGCAATGTTTTTGTCTTGTGGGTCTCCCCCCCCCCCCTTTCTGCAGGTCTAGAAGCGGATTCTGGTTCATTTATTGTTTATTCTATACGAAAATCCCCCTTTACCTCCATCTCCTCCTTTTCTCTCTTCTTTTTCTTTCATTTTTGTCTCCGTGTCCGGTTCGAATCTTAAACATCTGAAAATATTTCTAATAAAGTTTTGGTATCAGGCGTGGCGTCAGCAGAAGCTGTAATGCTCCACTTGAGAGAAAAACTGTAAGGCTAGTCGCCAGCATTCAGACATCAATTCTGATTGCTTCACAGCCGAACAGGACACGGTAAAAAAAAAAAAAAATTGCTTCTTAAATCCCTTCACACCTCTCAGCCAGCGCCCTTTGTCCTCTAAATGTGCTGATAAAGAGAAGCTAGAAGCAGCCGGCTATTCCATCTCCCCACCAATTTAGAACGTGCACGAACCTCTCTCAGCTCATGCCTTGATTGAGTATCTGGAAATGAAGTGAAGTTTTAGAGTGGAAATAATAGATCATTATTTGGAACACACACATTTCATGTCTGTTCCGTTTCTACAGTAATCTGTGTAAACACATTGTTAAAACAGAAACTTTTTAATATTCTAGTAGTAGATGACAAAATGTAGGCATAAACTATAAAATGTATGAAGCCTGAAGTCCAAATATCAAAGAAACATTTTCACAAAATGTACAAATATAACACAACAATTACGCTTTTATTCAAAAATATAACTGCAGAAACAAAAAGCCGCCTTAACATGCGACATTGACACCCGTTTATTATGACTGCCTCCGTGGCGCAATAGAATCAGCTGCTGACTGGAAATCAAAAGGTCAGGAGTTCGAACCTACACCACTCTGTTTTGAGAAGTAAACTGCTCTTAGTCTTACTATTTTAGAATAAAAGCATACATTTGATTTCAGTCTGTAACAGCCGGTGCAATTTATGATCCTTGTAAATGTTAGCTTTGTTTTTTTTTTCTTTCTTAATTCAATTTTCATTCTCTCAGTCGCGTTCAGAATCAATCCATACAACCCCATCTGACACGGCTATTTTCACATAAAGACGCGCTATAGCTCTGCAGTGTACCACGATGCGTACTAACGCCCCCAAAAGGGTTCTGACACACAAACGCTGGCGAAGCTGCCTTCTTCGTATCTCATCGTCACTTGATTTTCTTTTTATTCAGTTTTATTGCGTGTTCCTGCCAGTCCCCGCATGTTGCTGTATGCTGTTTCTTTTGTACTCCAGGACATGCAGAGGAGAGAATGGTAAAGAGCAGTAACTTCGGCGCTATATGCAATCATCAGACACTCCCCATCTGCCCGTGTCGCTCAAACACAGGAACATATATTGGTGTAAAAGTATAACAAAAGTGCACTTTTATTCAAGACTACCTGTATAACCGAAGAAAAAAGAAAGCAAGTTACAGTAGGCTATTGATACGACAGCTTGCATGGTGCAATGCTAAGAAGTGCTTCACTCCCAGATACTCAATCAAGTCATGAGCTGAGAGAAGTTCGTGCACGTTCTAAATTGGTGGAGGGATGGAATATACAGCTGCTTCTAGCTTCTCTTTATCAGCACATTTAGAGGACAAAGGACGCTGGCGGAGAGGTGTGAAGGGATTTAAGAAGCGATTTAAGGTGGGACGGATTTACGAGTTTTTTCGTAGGCTCTGGTAATTCTAGTGTTAAAAACCTCCATGGGGTTGATAAGTTCTGATCCTTTACAAACTGTGTAATTTATTTTTTCAGTATCCCATGTCATTCAGCTTTAGCTGAACATGCCTATCCAGGTCGGAATTTAAAACTGAATTAAAATCTCTGGTATTTTCTTAGTTTAAACCTGTTTAAATTTCTAGTTGTTGTGTTTTATTTTTGTTTTTTTTTGTTTTTTTTTTTCATTTTAATTAGGAGCTGTTTGGTGCTGTCCAAATCACTCCACTAAGCTCTGGATACTCATTAGGAAGTTGCAATTGGATTATTCAATCCCATTACGAAAAAGTGTCATGTGTGTCTGGATCATCTCTGCTTACCACCCACCCACAGGTAATCTTTAGCTTTTATCTTCATTCCTTCATTTGTACCTATTCCCTGTTTTATTACTTATGACTAATAAACATTTGTAAACATTGGAACAACAAAGGGACAAGTCACCACTGTTGAAGTTACGTGCATCAATATGGCAACGGAGAGAGGCGATGTGCTGCATGTTTCTCCTCGTAGACTTGTAATTTTTGTGTCTGTATTTGTGTTATTGTCACTGTTTGTACTACCTGTTTGCTGTTTTTGTTATGTACCACCATAGAACATTGGTAAACATCAGAACAACAAAGGAGTAAGTGGCCTCTTTTGAAGTTACAGTCTCGGAAGTGCAGGGCTCCAGATGGCGACTAAAATGGTCGCCAATGCGACTTGATTTTCTATTTTGCAAGTAGTTTTTTCATTACAGTCGCCGGTGGCGTCTCTCTCTCTCTCTCTCTCTCTCTAAGTTTCAAATTTAAAGCAGCAGAAATGGCTTTTAATTATATGCGAACACTCTCAGCCCACGTCTGCCTTTCCTATTACATTATCACGTGATTAAAGCCAAACCGAAGCGAGGCATCATCTGACATGCCCACTCTGCTTCAAATGTCATCTCGCTAACTGCTGTGGATAGGGATCTGAAATAGAAGAGAATCGGGCTACGACTACTCCTTGAATTCCATCCTAACTTTCCACGTAACATGCGAAATGTTAATGTTAACAAAAATTTTCTGACTTTTTCTCAATTTCCACTCGTCCAAATCCTGCCTGGTCTACTTCTGAACGAATCGAAGATAATTCAGTCAGTGGGTTATCTGAAGTACAGCCACCGGCGTCCGGAAATGTACAGTTATTAAAGGATGACAACTCCGTTCTGTTGGCAAAGTCTTCTGCGCCCACCGCTCCGACGCCTAGAAGACAGTTTAAAGCGGCTTGGTTACAGGAGTTCGCTTGGTTACGGTATGACAAGGGAAAGATGTATTGCAGCTTTTGTGCACAAGCCGGACAAGAAATTGCTGGTAAAACAGAATTCATTTGTGGTACGAGCCATTTTAAAAAGGAAACTATGAAAAAGCATAGTGAGAGTAAGAAACACAAGAATGCCAGAGACTGTGTGATCGCTAGGTCTGCTCCTCGTGACACCCCCATAGCAAAGGCAGTGCAACGTGCTTGTGAGAAAGTGACAGAAAATGAGATGAAAGAATTAAAAATAAAATTCAGTGCAGCATATATGATTGCACTGGAAGAAATACAATTCACAAAGTTTAAATGTCAAATTCTGCTGATGAAGAAGAATGGCCTGGATTTGTCAAAAACATGATAATGGTCAAGCATGTGCAGAGTTTGTAGGTTGCATTGCAGATGAATTAAAAAGTAATGTGCTGGAAGAAGCTTTAAAGGCAAACTACATCTCTGTTATAACTGATTGTGGAACAGATGTCTCAGGGAAAGACAATGTTATCACATACTGTACTCATCTAGTAGGTTTGGCTGAGATTGATTATGGTCATGCAGAAGGGATTCAAAACACCATTAAATCACTGCTTCAGAATGCTGACCTAACCAACCCAAATTGGTGGGTACATAAAATGAGTGCTTTTGGAGCAGATGGTGCAAGCGTGAACATGGGTGCAACAGGGGGAATAGGGGCACTTTTCAGAAAAGAGATAGATGAACATGCTCTGTCTTTCCACTGTCTACCCCATTGGCTGAACCTGGCAATGCTAAACACACAAAGGTCAGTGCCAGTGATTGAAAAAGTTTATGACCTTCTACAACTAGTGTGGAAAATGTATCATTTCAGTCCCAAAAGCAAGTGGGAGCTGAAGGCTATAGGAGCAGAGTTAGGATGCACAGTACGAAACCCATCAACAGTAAAAACTCAGCGCTGGTTGCCACACATTTATCGGGCACTCTCAGTTTTTCTCCATTCAAACTATGCAACAGGTCAGGGGCAGTACACTGCTGTGCATCATCATATGGAGCACCTTGCAGTCATGTCCAAAAACATAGACATAAAGGGAAAGGTCAAACACATTGTTCAGCAAATGGAAAGCCTGTCTTTCATTGCCTTTTGTCACTTTTTACATGACCTTTTTTCAGAGGTCTCAAAGCTGAGCCTTACACTTCAAAAAAATTCTCATATACTTCCTCAGGCAGTTGCTGCAATTGTCGGCTTTGTGGTAACAATTAAAGGATTGAAGGAAAATGCTTTGAGAGAAGGGAAGCTACAGGAATTCTTACAGCACATAGGTTCTCAGCCTGAAGGTTCAGTGCAACAGGAAGGGCCATCAACAAGCAGAAGTGAGAGGGCTGCAAGTAGCCACACAGTCATAACCTTCCAAAATGTTAAATTGAAAGGCCCCCAAAATCGGGCCACATTCAGAAGTGATCTAAAGGCCACAATTGAAAAAACAGTTGACATTACTGTTAAAGAATTGGAGATCAGGTTTGCAAACATGATGTCAAGTGTCACACAGCACGGACTTTCAAAGGGATCAGAAATCATCAAGTCATTTTCAGTGTTTTGTCATGATGCATGGCCAGAGGACATTAATAGCTATGGCAAGTGTAAGATAGACACATTAGTTAAATAATACAGGGAGCTCTTATCAAACAATGGCTGCGATGTCACAGCTGTACAGAAGGAATGGCTAATATTGAAAATATTAGTGAAGGGTCAGTTTATGGATAAGACTTACAGTGACCTATGGACAGTGATGCTGAGCAAGGAGCCGTTCTGTACAGATTTTAAAAATCTGCTTCACTTAGTCGAAATAATGCTGGTGCTTCCAATATCTGCAGCTCAGTGCGAGCGTGGATTTTCAGCACAAAACAGAATAAAATCAAAAGTGCGCAACTCCCTAAGTGTAGAAACACTGGAAGACTTGGTAATGATCAGTACAGAGGGCCCTACACTTAAACTTTTTGACTCAGAGCTCAGTGTAAAGCGGTGGTTGTCAGCCAGCAAAAAAAACGGCAGACCAAAGTATACTGGCTGGCCTAATGATGCTGACATTGTAATGGTTAGTGACAGTGAACTTGAAGAGTAATTAATTTCTTTATATTTGTACACTCATTGCGAAATAATTATTTCAGAAATGATTGTTTATAATATTTGTTGTTGTGTTAATTCTTGTGCTGTTATGTGTAAGACATTTTCAGTGTTTGTATTTGTAGTGTTCCTTACACATGTTGTGTATAAGACACTGGACTTGAAGTATTGCTTATTAGTAAACATTTGCAATCTTCACATTTATGTGTCATTTATTCTTCTGTTATTATTATCTACTAGCAAAATACCCGCGCTTCGCAGCGGAGAAGTAGTGTGTTAAAGAAGTAATGAAAAAGAAAAGGAAACATTTTGAAAATAACGTAACATGATTGTCAATGTAATTGTTTTGTCAC
>JANRMT010061414.1:38266712-38313174 GCA_026402145.1 Polypterus bichir lapradei | reverse complement strand
TTCGCTCGGGTAGTTTTTTGAAATGAAATTTTCCTCCGATCAGTTGTAGGAACGCGCTTCATTCTGACTCTAACATTTTTGTAGCTGTGATGTGTGCATCAGTGTAATCGATTTACCAGGAAATCATGCATTGACAAAAGTTCCCCTTTGCTTGGAATTGAAAGTGTGATTAAATGCGTTATTTTTTGTTATGGAGTACATGCATCGAAGCTTCTCAGCTGTGCTTGTGCTAAGAAAAGGAAAGATTTTAAAAATAACGTAACATGATTCCGCGTTAACCGCATATTTTTTCAAACGTCTCAAACCAAGGAGATGCGAGGTTAAAATGAACCGAGAAGCGCGCGTACATATTCAGTACATCCCCTCTCGGGAATCGAACCTCGGATGTAGGCGATAGAGGCGAAGCCTCTACAATTGCGCCACGGTGTGTAGCTTATCTATTTGAGAGTATGTAGATCGGGGTATATATAATATTCGCAGCAGAGACGTAGTGTGTTAAAGAAGCTATGAAAAAGAAAAGGGAACATTTTAAAAATAACGTAACATGATTGTCAATATACAGTAATTGTTTTGTGAGTGTTATTGAGTGTTGCTGTCATCAAGGATTCGATTATCATTATTTGTTTCAATCAGGGTCGTATTTGTACGATGTGTTGTGTTCAAGTTACATTCCGTGTTTGTCAATCGTTGTAAAGATAAGAGGTTTCATTTATCGTTTCGTTTCTTACTGCATCAATAAACAGCTTGTCTTCCTCTTTATCTGAGATGTGACACACTGCATGCACGGGTTTTTTTTTACACTGTCTTCCTTTAGCGGGACATTCACTTTTTGCACCGTGTGCTTTGTTTCTACAGTAGCTGCACTTATGAAAATGCTTGTATGTATCAGACGCTTCATATTTTTTTGCTGCCTTCTCAATTGTGTAATTCGGTTTTTGTTCACCGCTCTTTGGAACTGTTGCTTTTTGTCTGCGCACTGCGTCAGTTCACGTGAGCCGCTTGGTGTTCTTGCATCGAAGGTTCCCAGCTGTGCTGGTGCCATCTCTTGTTATGTCCATGGCTGTATGTAATGTCAGCTAAGACCCGGCACTTAAAACTTTCTCTCGCAGTTTCGCTGAGTTTGTGCCAAACACCACCCTGACCATCTCATCTTCCTCTGCATAAGCACAGTCCTTCACCCGTGAATATTTAGTGGCCGTGTTTCTATTGGATTGCCGCTGACGGACGGCCTTATTTGGGCAGGCACTAAATTACAAACGCCAGCGGCAGCCTGTCTATGAACTTAATTTAAAGTTTAGGTTTACACCTTGCTTTGTTTCTGTAGTAGCACCACTCATGAATATGGTAGTATATGTCACTCGTTCGCTTCTTATTGTTTCGCTGCCTTCTCAATTATATAATGCATGTTTTCTTCAGCGGTTTTTGAAGCGTTTTCTACGTACTGCGTGATTACGTGGGAGGCGTGATGTCACACGAAACTCCGCACGTCTTTCGCGCTCATCTCCATTACAGTAAATAGAGAAAAACAGCTTCCAGTTATGACCATTACGCGTAGTATTTCGAAATGAAACCTGCCCAACTTTTGTAAGTGAGCTGTAAGGAATAAGCCTGCCAAATTTCAGCCTTCTACCTACACGAGAAGTTGGAGGATTAGTGATGAGTCAGTCAGTCAGTCAGTCAGTCAGTGCTTTGCCTTTTATTAGTAGAGATTAGGTCCTGAGGCTATAATGATTAAGACAGAAGGTATGTTTTTGATAAGAAACCTCTGCGTTGTTATCTTGTGTGTTAATGGAGAAAGTTTGGTGTGCCCTGAATACTAAGAAAGGGCAGTGTCCACTTTACAAAATAAATCTCATTATTGTGGAGTTTAAATTAAAGGAGGAAATGAGGGTGTGTTCCAATTACTGAGTGACACCATTCCTGCTAGGAAAGCCTATGTCAGGGTACAATGTACTTACCAAGAATTTTTCATGACTCCTCCTTGTGAATATTATTGATCTGATATTGAGGCATAGCAGAGATGTTGAGTCTATTCAGGTTGTTAATCTGTGGACTGCATCTCTGTCGTTTTAAAATGATAATGTCCTTTTGGCCTCTTCAGACTGTTACATCCATCACACAGTAAAATACTTTATAGCTGAGTGTGATGGGATTAGTATCAAAATTATAACCTGCAAATTTTAGGTCTTGGTGCTCCCATGAAAAAATGTAGCATGCCATAGATGCTGTATTTTAAGTATCTCAAGGTCTTGTTCATGAATGAAGATGGAAGTAATTGTGAGACTGAGTTACAGATCAGTTCAGTGACGCCCATTGTATTAGTGGTTGTTACATTTTTTTGTGAGATCTGAGAAACAGAATAGCTTCTTCTCACACCTATCATCCATTGGTTATCAGTGAATTTGAAATGTTACTAACAGACAGCGATAGCTAGACTTGTATATAAGTTTGTCATTTGCTTTACACAGTAGTAGTGTATTGGGAATGCAGTATGAGCTTTAAACAATATACAGTCACTTCTACTTCTTAAGTTCACAATAGTGAACATAAGCAAATAAAGCCTTAGTATTTGATGTGAGTTTGATTCCTTATTCATGCTTTTGTCCACTTTGGCAGCTGTATTCTTAATGCAGTTAATTTGTGGGTCTCAGTACATTTTTAGTTACACGTCTGTATGTGGTCGTGCTTAGTCGTGAATTACATTAGCAGTGAATGATAAAGACTTGTGAATGGTTTACGGAATGCCTTACGATGGGGCACCACTTGCAAGAGAAAAAAATGCATCTGAACAAAATTTGTGATTCTCCAGGGATGAGTCCTCCCCAGTGGCCGATTTGTCAGCAATAATCTATTGATTTTTTTTTTTTAGGGGGGTTTGCGGCGGTATTGGTTTGGGGTGGATGACAATGGTTCATCAAGGGGGTTGGATCCCCTGGATACACTCTGTGCTGATTGCTGGTCACAAAGACACACAAGAGGCTAAATTAGTTTGTGAGTAAAAAAAAAACCCAAAAAGTTCAAGAACCACTTAGTGTGATATAGGGTCACTTGATCTAGAATCTGTCCTGGGCAGTTTTAAGACAGGAACCAGCCCTGACTGAGAAGTCCGTTAATCATAGTGCTCAGTTACATACCAGGACTGAGTTAGTAACAGTTGCTAGTCAACATAATATACAGTTTTGTTTGATGTTGGGGGAAAAGTGGAGGCTTTTGAGAAATCCCATCTGAATAAGATATACATCATGCAAATTCCAAAAAACTGTGAATTTGAACACAATTCTCAAAGCTGTTTGAAAAATCTATACCACCCTGCTTTACCTTTTTATATAAAAAATAACTATTTAAAGAGCTACTCTTGTTTTATTTTGTATCTTATCCTAATTAATGCATCCATTTATATCCTTCCCTGTCTTCCCACTCCATCCTGCTCCTTTTCTAAATTTTCACCAGTCACATTGGCATTTGTTAATGACCTGCTTTGTAAGATGAGGCCAACTACTTGTGTGTTGGACCCTATCCCCACCCCACTGCTTAAATTGTGCCTTCATGCCATAATCCCGACTGTTAGGACAATAATCAATACATCCCTGGACACTGGGTTTGTGCTAGCCACTTTTAAATTGCTTCTGTAAACCTCATGTTAAAGTTTGGTCTTGATGGTGACGATCTTAACAATTTTCGGCTATTTCCCACTTACCTTTTCTGTCAAAAGTTCTTGAGTGTGTTGTAGCCTCCCAGCTCACCAGTTACTTAACCTCTAATAACTTGATGGAACTCTTTCAGTCTGGTTTGAAGGCACAGCTGTGAAACTACTCTTCTTCGGGTAACCAATGATTTGCTTATGGCAGCAGACTCTGGACAAACCAGCTTATTAATTCTGTTAGACCTCAGTGCAGCATTTGACACTGTCAGACATGACATTCTACTGTCCAGAATGGAGAACATGCTGGGTATCTCTGGCACTGCCCTCCAGTGGTTCAAGTCCTATCTGATTGATAGGCAAGAGTTTGTTGATCTTGGCAACAACAGATCCAGCTCAGCGCCAGTCACAAAAGAAGTTCCTCAGGGCTCTGTCCTTCGCCCTCTTCTCTTCTGTATTTATATGCTTCCCCATGGCCATATTATTCGTAGTTATGCACTGGGTTATCATTTTTGTGCAGATGACACTCAACTCTATTTCAATGTCAAAAATGCAACTACTTCAGAGTTTTCTCAGCTCACAAATTGCCTCAGTGAAAATAAAACCTGGATGGAGCAGAATTCTTTAAAATTAAATTGCAACAAAACTGAACTCTTGCAAATTGGCACTAAAGCGCTACTTAAGAAAATGAGCTCCTTTCCAGTCACTCTTGACGGTGATCTCATCAGACCTTCTTCTGATGCAAGGAATCTTGGTGTCATTTTTGATTCCTCCCTTTCTTATTTTCCGCCCACAAAAACCACATTAAGAAACTTTCTTACTTTCACTTCCATAACATATCCCGTGTTCGCTCATTCCTCTCCTTTTCTAATGCTGAGAAACTTGTCCATGCTTTTATCACATCCCGCATCGATTGTAACTCGCTTCTGGTAGGTGCCCCTTCTAACCTTTATATCACAGCTCCAGTTAATTCAAAACTCTGCTGCAAGAGTCCTTACTTGAACCAGCAACAGTTAGCACATCACACCCATCCTGCTTCGCCTTCATTGGCACCCTGTGTCTTACAGGATTGAATATATAATTCGATTAATAACCTACAAGGCTTTAAATGGCCTTGCCCCAGACTACATCAGTGCCCTTCTCAATCACTATGCTCCTGTTCGCCTACTAAGGTCCTCTGATTCTGATCATCTTGTTGTCCCACACACTAACCTACACTCTGTGGGGGATAGGGCCTTCAGCTCCATAGCACCCAGACTTTGGAATGATATCCCGAAATTAATTAGATCAGCTGACTCCATTCATTCTTTTAAAAAACAACTTAAAACTCATCTATTTAGGAAGGCTTTTAACTTCTTTAACATTATGCCCTTTCTTTCAATTTACCTCTCTGTTCAGGTGCTCAGGATAATTTGTGTGTCTGTTATATCACAAATTAGTTGATTTTGTTAAGTTTTTCTTTTAGTATTAAATTTAGTATTTTACTCTGGTTTATTGTTCTTTATTCTATTTAATGCTTTATCTGTTTCATTGTTCTATTAAGGAAAACATTTGTATCCAATGTTGCATATACCCTGTTGTTTTTTCTAAGACTCTGTGAAGCGCCTTGAGCATGGGAAAGGCGCTATGTAAATAAAATGTATTATTATAAATTGCCTAGATGAGGTTTTACTAGGGTCAGACTGAGTGTTTTATATTATGACTAGTCTCTCATCATAGTCCTCCTCCAGTTGATATGCACAGCCACTTACTCTGTTTAGTTTGGGTAACCAGGCCTGCATATATGATTATCTTTTTAATATAAAAGTGTCAAAAATAAAACAAATGAGTTGGAGTTGTATATAGTGGAGTATAATTATGATTTTATAGCAATAACAGAAGCCTGGCTAACCTGGCTCAGTAACAAAGAAGGGGATGAGTATAACATAAAAGGATACAGATTTTTAGTATGGATAGTCAGAACAGAAAAGGAGGGGGGATTGTTGTTTATGTTAAACAGAATTAAGTGCAAGTCCTCTTCAGTTGGACAATGAGCCCCATCTTAGTGAGCACATTTGGCTTCACTTTTTTAATTTGACAAGGATTAGGGAAAGAGGTTTTATTTTAGGAGTTTGTTGCATATACTTTCCAATGTGGACAATAATTTCAATGCACATCTTTTTAGTAATGTTACAGGAAAATATTATAGTCCTGGGAGATTTTAACTACCCAAATCTTAACTAGTTTAACCTACAAATAGCGAAGCACAAGAGCATGAGTTTTTAGAGCTAATCAGTGACTGGTTTTTTTTTTTTTTTTTTTTAGCACAGTATGTTAAAGTGCCAATGTGTGGTGAAGCCTTATCTGTGTTTAGTATTTTGTAATAATCGGGATAGAATTGAGGGTGAAGAGGATTTCAGATACACAGGATGAGATGTTAACATCCATAGTGCCTGGGGACTATGCAAGGCAGGGGCGTCTTCTTCCCTCAGCCAAGCTTACACCTGACAGCATACCTAAAAGAAGGAATCGCACTATGTTTCGAGGAGGCTGGACAGCCACATCACTGGGGTTGTCAAGTGGGCTTCTACTTTAATCAGCGTTTCGCTGACTAGGCCCATGATGTCTCTAGTAGCCTCAGCAGTGGTAGCTGGCGTCCCAGAACCACCCCCATCTGCACTTTTATTTGGGAGAACTTTTAATCCATAGCCACTGGCTGCTCCATTCTGCTACCCTAAATATTTCCTTAATGGCATAACGTAGGGCATGCCCACTAATTCCAAAGTCCCTCCTGAGCCTTACAGTAGATGTTGCAACAAAGCCCCTGCAGCCAGCCTCCACTGAGTAGATTTTTACATTCCATCTTTGCTGTCCTGCCTCCGCTGCAAGCTTGGAATATCTTAGTTTTTTTCTTTCAAAAGCTTCTTGCACTGCATCTTCCCAGGGAACTGTGAGCTCGACAAAGTATACCTTGCGCTGTGTGCCTGACCACAAGACCAGGTCAGGTCTCAGGTTGGTGACTGCTATTTCTGGTGGGACTGTGAGTCATTGGCCCACGTCCACCAGCATTTGCCAGTCCCACGCTGTCTCCATCTCACCCAATCTGGTCTTCAGGGAAAATTTGTGTTGCCTTTGGTTCCCTTCCCGAACAACAACAAAGGCACATTTAAGTTGGTCTCTCTGGGTGGCAGGCCATTGATGACAGTTCTCTTGCTTTCCAGAGTAGCTTCAAGACATAAGCATTTGGTCTTGTCTCCAGGTATATCATCCTTGAGAGAGGCTTACTTTGCATCCTTTGAGGATGTGCCGCAGTGTACGTGGTGTTGAGCAGAGGGGGCATGATGGATCTTCGCCTAGCCATTGGTTGAGGTTTTGAGGAGTAGGGGAGGACATCATAGGTAGCTCGAATTAGGAAACTTATCCTACCTGCTTTCCATCATCCACATGTCCTTCCAGCTGATCTTTCGCTTTTCCAAATTCTCCCACCTCGTCCATTGGCCCTGTTTAGCCTGTGCCACAGCCTTGGACCACCTTCTCTCCTCTTCATGCCTGACGGACTTCAGCCACGACCATTTTCCTCCGGTCTGCTGGGGTTGCCTTACTCCAGTAGGGTCGCCCTTTGCCAAACCCCAACCCACTTCTTCCATGTTGGACTTGGCCAACGATGTCGCTGTGGTAGAGTGCAGATTTTGCCTGCTGGACTGCATTCTTAGCTTTCCATTTCCGTCCAGTTTCGGTGCGGCAGCTCTAATCACCGTATCTTTTGACTCTGAAAGCATCATCTCAAGTCTCACTTTAGCGCATTTAAATTCTTCAGTGAGGCTGGAAAGGAGCAACTGAAGTTGCCCCTGACCATACAGCGCTACATTGCTCAGGGATCGAGGGAGGCCTTACCACTTCCTCACATAAGAGCTTACCATCCTTTCCATCTTCTCAGCTCTTGTGAGAGTGATGTCATACATGGTTAATGGCCACAGCATGCGTGGTAGTAACCCAAACTGTAAGCACCAAATTTTTTGCTGACCAGGCAGCACTGAATCAACGATGCTCTTCAGGCCTTTACTAAGTTCCTCCCAAAGCTCATAAGCCTGATCGATATCCATAAGCGTTGAGTTATACCACCTCCCCAAACTTTTGATTGGTTTTTCTAGCACTGTTGGAATAAGCTCTTGATTAATGAAGAACCTTTGCCCCAGTAGCTTGCCTTTAATTATAGAGATGCTCCTTGATTTAGATGGCTTAAATTTCATTCTCGCCTCAGTGATGCTTTGCCAATAAGGGTCTGGGGCATGGTACTGATGTTGTAATTGTTGTCATGTCATCCATATAGGCCCTGATGGGTGGCAGACGTACTCCAAAAGTTAATCTCTCCCAGCCAGCCACCCACTTGGATGCCCGTGTGATGACTTCCATTGCCATGGTGAATACCAATGGATAGGTGGCACATCCTGCCATTATGCCAATCTCCATGTGGTGCCATGCAGTGGTAAAGTCTGGCAAGGTAAAAAAACACAGTTGCAAGTCATGGAAGTACACCTTAATCAGGTTTGAGATAGTTTCGGGAATCCTAAAGAAATCAAGAGATGCCCACAGAAAATTATGTGGAACAGATCCAAAAGCATTGGCAAGGTCCAGGAATATCACATGAAGATCCTTCCACTCTTCCTTTGCGCTCTGGATTTGGTACCAAATCATACTAGTACGATCAAGGCATCCAGAGGACCTTGGCATCCCTGCCTTTTGGACCGTTGTATCCACAAAATTATTTCTCTCCAAGTGCATGGACATCCTCTGAGCTGTGACACTAGAAAATAAGAAAATCTTCCCCTCTACGTTAAGTAGACTGATGGGACGGAATTGGCTAACCTCCTTAGATTCTTTTTCTTTTGGAATCCGGACTCCTCTCCAGTTTTAGAGTGGAAATGATAGATCGTTATTTGGAACACACGCATTTCATGTCTGTTCTGTTTCTACAGTAATCTGTGTAAACACATTGTTAAAACAGAAACATTTTTTATATTCTAGTAGTAGATGACAAAATGTAGGCATAAACTATGTAATGTATGAAGCCTGAAGTCCAAATATCAAAGAAACATTTTCACAAAAGGTACAAATATAACACACCAATTGCGCTTTGACTGAGAGAATGAAAAGTGAATTTAAAAAAATAAAAAACAAAGCTAACCTTTATAAGGATCATAAATTACACCAGCTGTTACAGACTGAAATCAAATGTATGCTTTTATTCTAAAATAGTAAGACTAAGAGCAGTTTACTTCTCAAAACAGAGTGGTGTAGGTTCGATTCTATTGCGCCATGGAGGCAGTTATAATAAACGGGTGTCAATGTCGCATGTTAAGGCAGCTTTTTGTTTCTGCAGTTATATTTTTGAATAAAAGCGCAATTGGTGTGTTATATTTGTACCTTTTGTGAAAATGTTTCTTTGATATTTGGACTTCAGGCTTCATACATTATATAGTTTATGCCTACATTTTGTCATCTACTACTAGAATATAAAAAATGTTTCTGTTTTAACAATATGTTTACACAGATTACTGTAGAAAGGGAACAGACATGAATTGCGTGTGTTCCAAATAACGATCTATTATTTCCACTCTAAAACTCCACTTCACTCCCAGATACTCAATCAAGGCATGAGCTGAGAGATGTTCGTGCACGTTCTAAATTGGTGGGGGGATGGAATAGCCGGCTGCTTCTAGCTTGTCTTTATCAACACATTTAGAGGACAAAGGACGCTGGCGGAGAGGTGTGAAGGTATTTAAGAAGCGATTTAAGATGGGACGGATTTACGAGTTTTTTCGTAGGCTCTGGTAATTCTAGTGTTAATGATTACATCCATCAATCCAGGTAGGTGCCCATTCCAGCAAGCATCGGGTGCAAGAAAGAAACAAAATCCTTGAACGGGGCATCAGCTCATCACAAGCCTACACATACACTAGCGTCATTTTAGCATCACCAAATCACCAAAACTTCATGTCTTTGGAAGGAAACCGGAGCACACTGTAGAAACCCACCAGGAAAATATGCAAACTCCAGGCAGGGAACACAACGGACGCGACTCCGTGTGAGGCAGCAGCACTACTGTGCTGTCACAACATGTGTAATTATTATCAGTATTCATTATTTAAATTAAGTTAATGACTTATCTGTAAAATATAATATACATACTTTAATGCATTTCATAATGAAAATGATATCAAGTATAAATCTAAGGATTCTAAATGTGCAGAGAGCTGGAATATCATAAATGTAATGTGTTCTGTGTGTGGCGATTGCTGCTGTCGGTTCAGGAGAAAGCACATAGCAATTAAAAACTGGGTCCATTTTAAGATGACGTATACGACGGTTTACGTTAATGATAAAGTAAACTACGAGGTTAAAGTGGACATTTTGAGATTAAAGCCGAAATTTCCACTTTAATCACAAAATACACCTTTTCACCATGTCCTTAATTTTTTTTCTCTGTGGCTTAAATACGCTGCTGATGCTGTTGTGAAGTTGCAGGAAAAAATAAATGGCACAGAAGATGGTATGTGAGAATTTTAAAATGTTATCATGTCATTAGGGAATGTGCGACACTTGAATATAAAAGCACCACAAATGCATTTGTATGTCAGCATTTTGCTTCACAGCATCAATGCACGCGCTTTGATCCCAGAGGATCCACATAGCGGCTTTCTGTCACATGTAGATAGTCACATTGCACTCCCCGAATTCGAATTTTTGCTGGTACTGCAACTTGCACACGCATCACGTCAATTTCAGAGGACGTCCTCAGAGGTAGCTTCAAATGAACGATGGCAAGCGTGAAGTATACGTCAACGAGCCCTAAGAGGTGACATTATTAAGTGTTTAAAATTATGAAGGAAATTACTACAGTGGATCAAGACTGTTATTTTAAAATGACTTCATCAAGGAAACGGGGACACAGTTTGAAACTTTTTAAGGGTCAATTTTTCACAAACATATTTAGAAGTTTTTCTTTAGGCAGAGAACCATAGACACATGGAACATGCTGCCGAGTAGTGTGGTAAGACTTGCCACACAGTAAGACTTTAGGGACTTTCAAAACTAGAATTGTTGTTTTAGAAGAATTAAGTGGATAGGACTGGCAAGCTTTATTGGGTTGAAAGGCATGTTCTTATCTACTGTAGATAGTTCTAATGTTATAATATGTATATTATGTTTCTGAGATTTCAAGTTCATCTTTATTGTTTAATTTCTTTAGACTCTTAATGGAAGAGCTTGTGCATTTTATTGAAAGAGTTCCAAAGGATCAGTCTGCTGTCTCCTGGAAGAGCAAAGAAATGTGGAGGTGAGGGGGTAAAAATAAGTTTCAAATTTACTTCAGGACCAGAACTTGATGTGCAATATAGAGTACATAATGTAATCATTTTGGTGTGTTTTTATGTAATTTACAAATCCTAGACTATTTCTGTATTAACTGGGGGAAAAAAAGCCACTTTGATTTTCCTGCTCCAAAACATACATAAATTGAAGTTTTCAGAAACACTTTTTTACATTGTTACATTGAAGATAACTTGTTATTCCTGGAGAAACTCCAATTTATTTTGGAAAAAATCCATATAATCTTGACCAGAGGTATACTGTTTGGATTTATGTTATACATTTTAAGCAGCTTACCTTCTGGTAATCTTTCAGTAAGGGTAAAATTAATCACAATTTATTTTTTATAAAAAAAAAGCTATTAGCTGTCTCAAGTTATTATTGTGATATTTACTCTGCTTCTTTTTTGAGTAAAACTTTGGCAGTGATCAATATTACAAGGGACTTTACAAAGTCCTCAGTTATATTGGGGTAGTCTGAGGTGACCACTTACCAGGACAGTTTGACTAATGCACATCTTTCTTTTTCCCCTGATTCTAATTTCTGCAATACATCATCATACCCATGCTGACTCTCTCCCTCTCTTGAACATTATGCTGTCCTTCTTTTTCCTCCAAAGTAACTACCCCACTTTAAAGTACACATCACTTACATGGCTGCCTAGAAATGAAATGTCAAATGTTATTGCTATCATTTTTCGGTATGCTTCCAAAATGGAGGTACTTCAGGTCAAATCATGACCCAGTAGCTGCTGTGTTGGTTAAGTTCTGTATGGAGAATTTTTCCATAAGTTTGTCTTATGTGGTATTGCAGTATATTTAAATATATTAAGGTTCCTTTTACTTGTTATTATTGCATGACGCAATCAAAGCAGTTTGATTTTGTTTATCCATGTAATCCTCATCCATTTATTTTCCATTCAAGCCTCTCAAAGCATCATCAGTACATTTGGTGTTCTTTGTGTGTGTATTTATTATAGGTCGCAATATTTTTTTTTATACTAGAGGTGTTTAAGACATAACATATATTTCCAATTATAATTCATGTTTAATACTAATGTGCAGGTACTATTTAGCAATAAGAGAAGCTGTCAGCAGTTTTAATAGTCCTCTGCTGTGTTTACTTTAGGATAATACTTATTATTCTCTGTTTCAGTTTTACCTATACCCTATTGCTACATTTTACACATTAATGAAACCTCTTGGTTGGGAGCATGCGCTGATAATGTGTTGCCGCATCCAACACATGACGAACCATCTGGATTGGGACCAGAGTGCAGCGGGTGACA
The DNA here is from genome assembly GCA_026402145.1 of Polypterus bichir lapradei. Classification (NCBI taxonomy): domain Eukaryota; kingdom Metazoa; phylum Chordata; class Cladistia; order Polypteriformes; family Polypteridae; genus Polypterus; species Polypterus bichir. The sequence goes on along the minus strand of JANRMT010061414.1, from coordinate 38,300,899 downwards.
CCTCATCACCACGTTTGGAACAGTGTGAGGTTTTCTGTTGGTGGCCGGACCCATGCCCAGCCGGGACGCCCATTTCAAACTGGGACCTGGGGAGCAGCCATGGGATGCACACTATGTCCCCCAGAACACGTGGTGGCAGCCCTCTTGAGTTACATCAGGGCCACAGGCGTGGGACTTAAGGGCTCAGACCTGTTGGGCTCCGTGGCCACCACCGGGAAGAGCTGCATGGCTTAATGAGTCTGTGTGGGCTGGAATGCAGCCACACCCAGAAGTGCAGCCTAATTAGGGAGGGCTATAAAAGGAGGCTGCGGCCACTACTTAGGGTGCCAGATTCGGGAGGAGGACAAAGAGGATGAAGCTGCCTGTGAGGAGTAGAGGAAGAAAAGAGTCATGTTTGCTTTTGGGACTGCATTGTGTCTGTGGGTACGAGGAAGGCGTAGCCCACAGACGAAGAAAATAAATCTTTTTGTTTTTTTTACCTGTGCCTAAGTTGTCAGTCTGTGTCGGGTCAACACCTATATAACGTCTTTGCCACACAGCTTATTCAGATACATAAAAAATAACAGGTCTAAGCCTTTTCCAGTTTAATGTTTACAGTGCTTGTGCTTAATAAAATCTAATACTTATTTTATGTGTTCATGATTCATTTTGAATACATTTTAATCAACAGTAAGATAAATATATCCCTCTGTATAGGACATTAATCTGCATCCATCCCTGCATGTAGGCCCTCCAACCTGCAGGGAAAAACCTGGGGGTTGGTGGCAGAATTGGCACTCCAGCCACCTTAAAAAAAAAACTCACACTGTTCCACTACATCTGAACTAGTGGGGTGCTGAGGTGTCATCCGTTGCATGGTTGCACTCAGGTCCTAATCTGGATCCAGAGTTGGTTTGTTGTGTGGTGGGTCTGGCAATGCACTGTATCAGTGCGTGCTCCTAACCTCTCTCTGTATAGCCTAGTGATGGACGAGCCTTTACCCACACTACTCATGTACCTTATAAGGGTTATTTATTCCCCATAAAATTCTGCTTGTGCTTTTCCCAACATTGACACAGCTTTATTTAACAGCTGTAGTCAGACTTGTGGTGGTTTAAGTTAAGGCTGTGCAATATGGCAATAAGTACAGTGTGTTTTAGTTCGTACGTGCATGCATTTGTTTTGAGAAGGACCCAAGAAAGGGTAATATCCTCATGGCGAGCACACTAGGCCGTGGTGCTTTTTATTATGGGCCTTGAAAGAATTGAGCATAGCACCTGTGCAGAATGTAATGGTGTCAGCCACTGTTGGGGAAAGAGATTGGCATTTTGTCAAATTGGCTGGGAGTTTCGCTCTCAAATATAAGAGACACTTCCTGCCTATAGGGGTCATCTTTGGACTCAGTCAGGTGGTGAGTATGGTTGGTATAGCAATTTCTTTCAGTATACCAAACAGCAGCAGGTGCCTTAGTTGTATGCATTTTAAGTAAATATAGATATCTTCTAGTTGTATCATTTTTTGGTGAAGGTATCTTAATAGCTTTGGATTTGTTTTTGTTTTTTTTTTTTTCCTTCTTGTAAATATTTTAGTGCATTCACGGGACTTTATTTGTGTAGTTTCTTCCTGAGCACATTTTCTTTATTTGGAAAGACTATATTTTTTGTGTATATAAAATTTTTTATTTTTGAGTATTTTTCACATTTGTGACTGGTAATTCACTGTAAATGATGTTAACTGTGTGACAGGGGGCACTATCGCTCCCTTGAACCCTTGTCCAAGATGCCAGACACCAGATTAAAGTCCAAATAGTTGACTTTTTATTAACACAAAATGCACAAAGCACCCTCCTCTCCACAATACTCACAAGTACATTAAATAATCACAATTCTCCAGTACAATAAACAATTCCTCTACTCCCAGACGCGTTGCCACCCTTCCACCCAGTTCAGCTCAACGTCTGGGCTTACCCACATTCCTTTTATAGTCTCTTACCCGGAATTGTTTCCCATCCTTCAGTCCGTGATTCCTTATCACTTCCGTGTTAGATAAAAAGTCCTTTTCTTCACCCTGGAAGTACGTCACTTCCGCTGTCGCTTTGCCTATGACGCACTTCCGGGTTATAGGGCACATGTGACTCTCTGGGCCTTCCTGCAGCGTCCTCTGTTGGCCCCTGGGGTATCCAGCAGGTTTGCAGGGGGAAACCATAGTCCATGATTCCCTGCTGGTATCTGGGGCACCTCCATGCTGCAGGGAGAGCTCCATCTGGCAGCCCGGGGTTATTGGCTGGGATGATAAGCTGGACATAGACCTCAACTGTTTTTGATAGGCACATTGCTTTTTGTGTTTTTTTTTTTTTTTTTTATATATATATATATATATTGTGCACCTATAAATAAAATGCACTGTTGTGTTTGGAAATAACCACCTTTTAGTGTCTGTCTCCATGTCTTACAACTCTCATGTCTGATCCCGGTCAGTCCTGAACTATAAGACTCCCAAAGTGTAGTCTGGTGCCAACCTTGCCACTACACAGAGTTTCGCAGGAAGCCAGTAATTGTTTTACAAACTTGCTTGAGCCATTTGTGGGCTATCGTCATATCTCACCACTGCACCACCAATCTGTTTGTGTGCCAGTGAAATAACCAATAGTGCTTGTAAGAACTCTACTTATCGCCATCTTTGTCTTTTTATGTGACTAAAAGTGAAGGTCTGAAATCTGGGTGTTAATTATGATGGACAAGTCATCAAGTTATTTAGGTAAGTCTTGGCGAAGACATTAGTAATCTTTTTAAAGAAATGTCTCCTTATAATGAATTCATACAGAGTAATACAGTGTGCATAATAATCCTTCCCAAGGTATACCTCATACTTTTCATCCGCAGCAATTTTACTACCTGAAATATGCTAACATTTTTTTTTATTATTTATTAGCCTAACAGGTATTGATTTACTAGTACCCCAACTAAGTTTCTGTAGTTCTGCTACCACAACAGCGCTGTAAACAGAGCTCAAACAAATTTTTTTCCATTATTTCTTTGTATATTTTGCTTCCTTACTCTTAACACATTCGCATGACCCATCTCTGCGCACACCACATACATTATCGCACATTCGTTTTCCAGAAAATGTTATATCTGTTTTTTAAAATGTAGTGGCCCTGCCTAGAATTACATAAATAGTACATAACTTTACTATTACTGTAGGTAAATGGTGCAAGCTTCAATTTGAGTATTTGTAAGTAATCAGCAATGTAAGATAGATCATGTGTTTGAGTTTATGAGTGTTCTTATTAGGTTCTTGTAATTTTGCTGTGGATATTCAAATCCAGACTGTAAAGTAGTCTTGGGTTTTTGTGACTGTTGGTCCTGGAAAAGTCCTAAAATGTCCTGGAATTTTGAAATGTTCATACCTTAATGTGGTTTACATCAGTGGAGTTTCTCAGGTGATATTTTATTAATTTTATTGTAATCATTCCATACAAATAGATCAGTTTTTACAAAAAATAGGATTAAAAACAAATCGTCCCCCACCACTGAGAAAGAGAATATGACCAACGGAGTAAAACTTAAAGCTTATAAACATACCTAAATTGATTAGTTTAATAGGGCAATAGAGATGAATGGAGAAGAGAAAGAAATGCGGAGAGAATTGCTTCCTCTGTGCTTTAAGAGCTTATTCTAAAATATTATTGATTAGATCCTGCCAGGTTTTGAAAAAGTTCTGTACAGATCCTTTAACTGAGAATTTTATTTTTTCCAATTTCAAATAGTATAAAACATCACTTTCCCACTGACTTAAAAGAGGAGAGTTAGGATTCTCCCAGTTTAGCAAAATAAGTGCGTGCCAAAAGTGTAGTGAATGCAATTACAGTTTGTTTGTCCTTCTCCACTTTAAGCCCATCTGGAAGTACACCAATATTTTTTACATCATAACCTTACAACTATGAATATGTCAGACAGAATCTTGTAACACATTGAGTTTAAAGTTTTAAGCCACCGTTGATAAGATTTCTACAACTTTTTTGCTTAAATTTTCTCCTCCTAGTTTTAAATTGTAATTTTTTTCTAAAGCAACATTTATATTAAGTAATATTTGTCAAAAATGTGACCCTAACATTTATGTTTCTAACAAACGATGTGTTTTTGATTAGTGTTATTACTTATTGTACTCGTTGTGGGTATGGGGAGGCTTACCTCAAGTCATAGTATTATAACTGTTTGGAATAACACATTTACATTTTTATTTACTGATTTTTCTTTTTTTAATGATAATGACAAGTGAGCAGCACAACTTTGATCAGGGCACTCTGTTAGACTCACTGGTGGTGTCACAAGATTTAAAATGGGTTGAAAACAAAGTGCATATGGACCGTGTTGTTACAGTTAAAGCTTATAGTAGAAATGGTTAATTCTAATAGTATAACCCTGAGGGAGTGGGGTTTTTTTTGGGCCAGCATTATAGAAAGGATAGTGAAAATCTTTCTTGGGACTCCTGCAAACAAGACTTGATTGATAATTATCTGGATAAATCATGCAACACTTTTAAAGGAAAATGTTTATAACTAACAGTAATATTGATGGGTCAGTTGAATTGAAGAGCTGCACGAAGAAAATCATTTCAGTAAATACACTGATTAGGGCATAGAATATACGAGTTGAAGCATTAAAAGTACAACATGTCTACTCAAATATACCAGGTATGTATGATAAAAGCTATACAACTGAAGTTGTGTCTTTTATCTTCTTTCCTTTTCAGCATTTACTGAAATAAATATATACTAGCCAACCGGTGGTGTAGCATACGCCGCATAATTATGTATTGATGGGTGAACACTTCCTGAAAGACACTGTTGTCCAAATGGGGTTGGTTTTGAGGATACGACTGTAGGTGAATGAAAAGATGCAACTCTGGAGAGGGCAACATACAATACAGCGTTTTACACGCCGCATACAGCGATTCACATCCGCGACAAATATGATTCTTCTTAGATGGTGCTGTCGCGTCCACCCACGCTCTCGAAGCATACACACTGCCTGGTCATGTGCCTTCTCGCAAGAGCAACCAACAGAGACCCGCCCACCAACTGTAAGACCATGGGACACCCCTCGCAAACTGTTCTACACGCCGCATACAGCGATTCACATCTGCGACAAACAAACTGTTTTACACACTGCATACAGCGATTCACATCCGCGACATGATTTTTCCTAGATGGTCCTGTCGCGTCCACCCTCGCACTCGAAGCATACACATTGCTTGGTCATGTGCCCGGTCGCAAGAGCAACTGACAGAGACCCGCCCACCAACTGTAAGACCGTGGGAAACCCCTCGGAAACTGTTTTACACGCCGCATACAGTGATTTACATGCCTGTTCTTAGATAGTCCTGCCGCGTCCACCCTCGTTCTCGAAGCATACACACCGCCTGGTCATGTGCCCGCTCGCAAGAGAAACTCACGGAGACCCGCCCACCAGCTGCCTGTGTGTGTGTGCCTCTGTCTATCTCTAAGGCTGTCTCTGTGTGTGTGCAGCTTTCTCTCGCGCTGCCTCTGTGTGAACCGGTCAGGCACAGAGAAGGTCAGCTGCTGAGAGAGCGTCTCGACTGTTGCAGGGCCTGCATTGGTGCAGGTGAGACGGTAATGAAACAGAGGCACAGGGCTTATTGGTTTTTAAAGACTGCTTCCTTCATTGTGTTTTAACCTCAGTTTTAAAGGATTGTTTTAAGAATCCCATGGGATAGCCCTCGCAAACTGTTTTACACGCTGCATATAACGATTCACTTCCGCGAGAAACATGCCTCTATGAACAGTCAGCGTGGCTCAGATGTGCATGTGGACTCTACGACAGACGAACATAAATGACGCCGTTTTTCCTGTGTCATCGCGTCCGAGTTGGTGGGCGTGGTTCTGAGAGTTGTTGTCGTATCCAATGGTCTTAGAGTTGGTGGGCGTGGCTCCTTCCTGCGTGCGCCACTGGCGTCTTACTTGTCGGCGGCTTAGTGAATCCACGCCCCTTCCGGCGTGCTTTCCATGGGTGTCTTGCCTTAGTGAATTATATATATAGATTTATTATTTAGCTTTTCATACATTGAATGTTATTTTCTTTGACAGGCTTCTTCCATCTTCACTTAAAGATGCTGTAGATGTCACAACATGGAAACCATGCTATAATATTCAAGATGTAAATGCAGCTCTCAGCAAGGTCCAGTTAGTTGGATACTCACAAAAAATTGTAAGTTTATTTTTAAAAGCAATCAAGATATCTTTGTAGACTTTTGCTGCTATTGTGTCATTTGCCAGTTAATTCAAGCTTGCATTTTAACATCATTTTCAGTGAAAACACTTTAATATAGGAGTAGTTTGTGGAGGTTGGGGTTGTAAAAGTAATTATTATACTTTCAATGGTTTATTCTGAAATATTCTGGGGTGTTACCCCATGCCCCTTTAATTGGTACTGTATTGTTAGTGTACCAATGAGCTTTATAATCAAATTCAGAAACACAAATGTATCTTACAGATACATCCATTAATTAATAATCTTTGTATTGGCACACTCAGCTGTACAGAGTTTAAAACAGTTCATTGCGAGCATGATGTAATTTGACCTGTTAAGAAAATCAAAGTTAGTTAACAAAATCAGACATAAGAACATGGGGTTGATGTAGACAATGGTATAGGTTCAAGCTTTAAAAATGTTAATTCCTTGATGATTCTAAAAAATACCATCTTTTTGTGAAAGTACACATAAAAAGCCTACATTTTAAGGACCATTGTAACATCTATTGCTATAAGAAGTGTACCACAGTGATGTATTATTTTCAGCAGTGAGGACTGGGTATGATGTTAAACTGTATCCAGTCCTCAGCCCTGCAAGTAGTCCTCCAAGTTGTAGGGAAATAATGGGGGTTGGTGGCTGGATTGGCACTCCAGCCACCATAAAAAAAAAAAAAATAAAAAAAAATGCAGCTCTGAGATGACAGAAAGGACTCCTTTCTACTTTACGCGGGAGTAGCTGTGCTGCAGCTGCCCATAGGAAGTCTGCTCGCATTATGAAGTGAATGGGGAAAGCCCTCAGTTTGCCCCATCCCCAGAAAAGTCAAAACTGTCAGAGAACCAATCGGGTCAGGCCTGTCAGGGATCAGAACTGGTAGGGTGCTGTGGCGTAGCCCACTGCACAGCAGTACTGTACTCCCAATTGGAGGCAGCCAATCTGGTTAGGCACGTGGAATGTCTTGTCTGTTGGGCATGAGGATCATCTTCCTCTGCTGTCGGATGAGCTGCATAAACTCCACATTTCAGTGGCAGCACTCTCTGTGGTGCGCAGATCTGAGACTGGCCGGAATTCTGTATGTGGTCTTTTATTTTATTTTTATTATCCTTTTATTGGTCTAATCGCTCTGATGGTTGTCATACTCAGCGAGTAGCTGTTGTTGTAGTGGATCGGCTTCTTCCATTGGTGCCCAATGTTGCTTCTTTCAATGATTGTATTACAAGTCTCAGATTACAGCACTCTCTGGGAGCCTTCTCTGTTGTCTCAGTGTATGCTCCGACTGCGGTGAGTGATGTCACGGTGAGGGAGACATTTTATTCGCAACTATACTCTGTGCTTGATGGGTGGATGCAAGGTGACACTCCTTTCGTTATGGATGATTTCAATGCAACCACTGGTACTGACAGGGCTGGGTATGAGGATTGTCTTGGTTCCCATGGGTCTGGTGACCATGGTGAAAGTGGCTCCTTTTTCTTTGACATTGTAAAACGTCAATAAATGCTGGATCCTGGTTCCAGCACCCTGAGCTGCATCGTTGGACTGGGTAATCCAGTAATGGTGGTGTGGTGAAGGAGATTGATCACATCCTTATAGGCAGATGCTTGAGGCTCTTACAAAACTATATGTGTGTATAGCGTCACGCACGTGCGAGTAGGAGGCAGCTAAACTGTCTTTCTCAGTTCCCTACAGACCTTTCCCGGGAAATCCTGCAAGGTTCTGGCCCCTTTGCTGACGTCACTTCCGAAGCCGACCCCTTTGCTGACATCAGTTCCTCTCCAGGCCTTTAAAGCCTTCATCTTGGGCTACTATAGCCAGTTCTAGTTTGGACTCTGTGAGTTGCACATCGTATTTCTGATACAACAAACCTTTTGCAGCTGGGAAAAACAATATATGGGTGGCTGCCCCAAACCTTTATGATGTCTTTGGCGTATTATTATTATTACAATATATATACTGAGTATCAGAGGTGGGTAGTAATGAGTTACATTTACCTGAGTAACTTTTTCAAAAAATTGTACTTCAAAGAGTAGTTTTACTGCACCATACTTTTTACTTTTGCTTGAGTACATTTGTGAAGAAGAAACGCTACTCTTAGTCCGCTACATTGGGCAACACTCGAATCATTACCTTTTTTCCATTAGATAAAGTCTGACAGACAATTTTCAATCTGCTCTGTAGCGTATGCTGTCAAGTTGCGCACACGCCTTCCATTGCGTCTCAACTGCGATTTTAGTTCCCTCTCCTTTCTCTTTTCTCAGATCGCTTTTCGGAAGGAAGTCAGTTTTGTAGTTTTTATGAACAGTTCGAAAGTGCCTTTCCACATTTTCCTTCTTTGGAATAGCAATTATAGATTGACAGATCAGACAAGCACACTTCAATTGTGACATTGTGAGAGAAAAAAAATCCTCTTCCAATTCCACATCAAGCCCATAAACAACCTTTTTTTTTTTTTAAATACCTTCCTTATTCGATATAAATTGAAAGGCTAACTAGACCACTTAGATAGCCGAAGTTTTGCAGTAGCTCGCGCGTTTGATCGTGCGTGCCGGATGACCAGTGTGTTAGAAGAAAAGAGATCTCAGACTGGCCTCCTGTATGTCAATCGAGTGGCAAATGCCATAGGGAGGATATATGATAGACTAACATTTAAAAAAAAAAATATTTTTGAATGCAACACGATTTACCTGCACTCCCTTTCCGATCTACTGGTCAATCGCAATCGACTAATTGGGCACCCCGGTCTAAGAAGACAAGGAAAAATTTCCAAAAAAAATGGAAGAAACAATGGGAAAGGCAGTTCAAAGAGAGACCCCTTTCCAGGTAGGTTGGGTGTGCAGTGGGTGTCAAAAAAAAGGGGGTAAATACAATACAATGCACAGAACGCAAGTTACCCTCAATACAGTATAATAGTGCAGTAGAAATATTACAAGTACAGAGCAGAATTCAACAGTAGATATTGCATAGTATGATTTGGATTTGTTCAGAGTCCTGGAGACCTGAGCCATCAAGCTGCCTCCCCCTTTTGGCCATTCCACAGCTTAGTCAGTGCTGGGCCAGTCAATCCGATGAAAGGACCCCTCTACCCAATGATTCCTGTGATCCTCCATCAGAGATGACTTTATCTTAGGCAGGCAAAACAGTTTGGCAGGTGGGCAGTGGCACCAAGTGCCACATTTCAGTACCAAGAAGAGAAACAGACTAAGTGTTGTTTGTGACAAGTGATAACTATCATATTACTTATATTTTAGTGCTGATGACTAACAACAGAGATATGCAGTCTGTACAGTTAATCAGCAGTTCTAGTCAGGATATGCTAAACTGAAGAACTGAGTCTTCAGCCTGGATTTGAAAGCTGAGACTAAAGGGGCATCTCTTATAGTAGCAGGCAGACTATTCCAATGTTTAGGAGCCTTGTAACTAAAGGCTGAATCTCCCACTGTTATTTTGTTAACCCTTGTAATCATAAGCAGACCAGCATCTTGAGATCTTAATATGTTCTGGTTTGTAAGTCATGGTAAGTTCAGACAAGTAAGCCGGACCTTGGACATTTAAGGCTTTATATGTTAAAAGGAGGATTTTGAAATCTGCCCTACACTTAACTAGGAGCCAGTGCTTGGATTTAAGAACTGGAGTTATGTGTTCATATTTTCTTGCTCTTGTAATTTTTGCAGCAGCATTTTGGATTAACTGGAAGCTGTATAAAGAACAGTTTGAACATCCAGTGCAGTAATCAATCCTACTAGAAATGAATGCATGAATTAATTTCTCAAAATCTTGCATCTTTAGAAATCGCCTTAATTTCCCAACATTTTTAAGATGAAAGAAACATGATTTAGACAACTTTGTAAAGTGTGCTTTAAATGACATGCTAGAATCAAACTCCTAGATTGCAGGCTGATTCAGTAAAATTAATGGTGATTCCAACTGAGCTAAGTGATGACAAAATATTGTTGTGATCAGCATCATTCCCTCCTATAATTAACATCTTTGTTTTATCAGTGTTTAAAGACAAATAGTTCTCATCCATCTAGTCCTTTAATTCACTAACACAACTAATTAAAGCTAACTTTGGAGAAACTTCATTTGGTCTAAAACAGAGGTATAACTGGGTGTCATCTGTGTACGAGTGAAACTTAACATTGTTTTCTAATATAAACCCCAGTGAAAGTGTGTAAAGTGGAAACAGTAAAGGTCCCAGTACTGAGCCCAGCAGGACACCATATCTCACTTCTGTGTATAATGATGGAGTGCTGTCCGCACATTTCTGTACATATTTGAATCAATTGGATAAATAAGAGCTAAACCAGGCAAGGACAGTGCCTGTAAGCCCAACATCATTTTCCTGCCTGTGCAGTAAAATAGAATTGTCAATGGTGTCAAATGCTGCGCTTAAGTCTAACAACATAATTACAGTGGCGTTTCCTTCATCAGAGGATATCAGAATGTTGTTTACAACACGCGTTAGTGCCATTTCTGTTCTTCGACAAGTGTGGAAACCAGACTGGAATTTCTCAAGTAGATTATGATACATAAGGTGTGACTGAAACAGATTGATGGCTACTTTTTTTAACACTAGAATTACCAGAGCCTACGAAAAACCTCATAGATCCGTCTCACCTTAAATCGCTTTTCACCTTTCCGTCAGCGTCTTTTGTCCTGTAAATGTGTGGATAAGCAGCAAACAGCAAGCAGCCTGCTATCACATCCCCCCACCCTGCACAGTTTTCTCAGCTCAAGTCTGTTTACCTGCATATCAGTTGCTTAGAGTTGTATAGAGTGAGAAGTCAACCAAAATGACACCCTTTATGAATACTATATCGTTATTTGGAATACTTGCATTTCATGTGTGTTACGTGTCTGCAATGATCTATGTAAACACATTGTTAAAACAGAAACATTTTTCATGTTTTAGTAATAACTAGGCTGACCTGCCTTTTAAGGTGACCGACTTTTAAGTTGACAACTTCTTAAGGCAATTCAATATGTAGATCAATTTGATATTTTATACAAACTCATTAATTTGGTTATATTGCATTTGAGCGGTATTACTTTAATACTCGTAGTTTCTGTTATTTTTGTGATGAAATTTAAACTTTTTTCTATATTTAGGTCGCCCTTTTGAATCCCCCTGCTATTTACTACGCGGTGAGGCATTTGTACTCCATCAACATTAATTATTTCCAGAGACATAATTTTGTCTATTTTTCCAGCGCATCGCGCACAAAAGCAAGGGAACGATGGGAGCACCAGAACTCTGCTCACATCATGCCGCTTCGTACCGTATGTAGTAAGTCTGTGATAAGCGGAATACCGCTACGCTTTCCACTCAACGGGACGAAAGGACAATCCCGACCGCTTTTATATAGTAAGAAAGAAGAAGATATCGCACAGTCTGGAGTAGAAAATCATCTTTTACCTGGAAAAACAAAACTACAAATCCCATCGTGCATTGCAAAATGGACGGGGCATGTGTGAAACTCCACGCCTGCGTAGCACTCACAGGATGGAAGGACAATCCCGACCGCTTTTATATAGAAGGATTGACAAAATGTAGACATGAAGTGTATAATGTGTCGTTGACACACATTTGCTACAATCGCTTCGGTGGCGCAACGGTATCAACTGTTGACTGGTAATCAAAACTTCACGGGTTCTACGAGTCCCTTTTGAGAAGTGAGCTGCACATATTCTTATTACTTTTAGAATAAAAACATACATTTGATTCCAGTCCATCACAGCTGGTGTAATTTATGATAATTGTAAGGGTTAGCTTTGTTTTTGTTTTTTTTTTTGTTTTTTTTATTCAGTTTTATTCTCTCAGCCGCGTTCACAATCCCAAAACACCCCCCACCCGCATTTGACACTGCTGTTTTCACATAGACGCGCTATAACAGAGGTCAACTCCGATCATGACGACGGTTCTACATCAGAGCAAGAATGCATTTTTGCCATCGTTGTACTTTGTATATGTACATGGGAAGCTCTGCACTCTACTTGTGACTTGACGCTGTAGAAAGTAAGTAAATAGATAAAGGTAAATAGGTAAAAAACATTCGATCTGGCTCTTGCATACAATGGACGGTGTATGTAAGGACGGTGGATGTGCCCAAAACATTAACATTTATATGTTACATAAAAGCCAGATCAAATGTTATTTACCATGAGTTATTTACTTACTTCCTACAGCATAAAGTCACAAGTAGACTGCAGAGGGCATGCTCAAAAAATACGTGTAATGCCTCGAAAAGCGCCTGCTGACACTTTAGCACACAAGAAATGGTACGAGAATGCAGTTAGACTTTTTTTGGGGCACATACACCATCCAGATCTAAACACTAGCGTGGAGAGTCACTTGTGTACTGAAGAGTCTATAGCTACAGGTGGAAGCTGCCGTTGCTGTACTTTGTATGTAAGAGCCAGATCGACTGTTATTTACCTTTATTTATCTTATTATTTATCCTACAGAGTAAAGTCAAAAGTAGAGTGCAGAGCTTTCCATGTACATTTACAAAGTACAGCGATGGCAAAAGTACATTCTTGCTCCGATGTAGAACTGTCGTCATGATCTGAGATGACCTCTGTTATAGCGCGTCTATGTAAAAACAGCAGTTTCGAATGCGGGGGGTGTTTGGGGGGCTGTGTTCGGATCGTGAACACGGCTGAGAGAATAAAACTGAATAAAAAAACAAAAGAAAGCTAACCTTTACAAGTATCATAAATGACACTGGCTGTTACAGACTGGAATCATATGTATGTTTTTATTCTAAAATAGTAAGAATATATGCAGCTCGCTTCTCAAAATGGACTCATCTGGGACCAAACCCGTGAAGTTTTGATTACCAGTCCACAGTTGATACCGCTGCGCCACCGAAGTGATCGTAGCAAATGCATGTCAATGTCGTGCCCTAACGCAGGTTCTTTTTCTGCAGTTATATTCTTGAATAAAAGTGCACTTGTTCTGTTATTTTTGTACCTTTTGTGAAAGTGTTTCTTTGATATTTGGAATTCAGGCTTCACACATTATGCACTTCATGTCTACATTTTGTCAATTATTACTAAAACATGAAAAATGTTTCTGTTTTAACGATGTGTTTACATAGACCGTTATAGACACGGAACACGCATGAAAAGCAAGTGTTCCAAATAACGATATAGTATTTATAAAATGTGCATTTTTGCTTGACTTCTCACTCTATACAACTCTAAGCAACTGACACGCAGGTAAACAGACTTGAGCTGAGAAAACTGTGCTGGGTGGGGGGATGTGATAGCAGGCTGCTTGCGGTTTGCTGCTTATCCACACATTTACAGGACAAAAGACACTGACAGAGAGGTGAGAAGCGATTTAAGGTGGGACGGATCTACGAGTTTTTTCGTAGGCTCTGGTAATTCTAGTGTTAAGTATGTTAGAAAGAGGGTAAATTTGAAATGGGTCTATAGTTAAGTATGTGTGGGTCTAGGTCTGACTTTTTAAGTAATGGTTTGATGACTGACAGTTTTACTGCATCAGGTACTATGTCATGCAGTAGTCAGTCAGTCATCTTCCAACCCGTGAGAGAGGTCAAGGTCACGGTGTCAATGAAGGCTCTGATCAGTGCCCTCGAGAGACTGATCAAGGAGTCTGAGTGTCTGGACTTGCAGATTTTCTGGATATAAACCAAGACCCAGGTATTCAATGGCCTCTTGGGCACAGCCATCAGTAGTGTGTCTGTCTGCAGAGAGAGTGTCGACCTTGTCGAGAGATTTACTTACCACAGCAGTGACATTCATCTTTCTGGTGACTATGAAGTCAGTAGATGGATTGAGAGAACGTTGGGGGGGGCGGGGTCATGAAAAAATGGAAAAAATGGAAAGCGGTGTGTGGCACTTCCAATACCTGTGCAAAAGGCCAAAGGTCCAAGTCTTTAGAGGCCTGGTGCTTCTTGTCTTGCTATGTGGTTGCGAGACATGGATGCTAGCCAGTGACCTAAGACGAAGACTTGGACACCTTTCATACTGTGTCTTTTCCTTGGTTACCGCTGGTTCAGTTTTGTGTCGAATGAGCAGTGGCTCATGGAGTCCCAAATTAGACACATTACCTGCATTGTGAGGGAGTGTCAGTTACGGTACTATGGCCATGTGGCGCAATTCCCCAAAGGTGATCCGGCTCTCAGGATCCTCATTGTTGAGGCCCTGAGTGCTTGTATCAGGCCAGGGGGACACCCATGTAACACCCGGCTGCAGCAGATCGAGGGTTATTTCTGGAGGGTTGGACTGGACTGTGTCTTTGCCTGGGGGGGTTACCAACCCGAATCCCAAACTGTTTTGTTGTGTGGTGGGTGCGGTAGCATGCTGTACCAGTGCATGTTCCCAAACCTGACCTGACGACTGTACTTGGATTAATGTTCATCTCTCCCCTGGTTGCATGTTCTCAAAGCAGTGTTTTTGAAATAGAGTAATGTTCCACTCTCACCTGGTTGCTTGTCCTCGAAACAGTGTTGTTGACAGTGGAAATCAAACATGAGTCACTAGAATCATATAATCCAGTAATACTAGTAGCTATGACTATAGAAACCTGTTTTAGTGTTCCATTCCACGGAGGATAGGAAGGGGAATGATACCCTGAATGATTCTTTAACAGAAATAAATGGTGACATGATCCAGATTCACTTAAATTGGAGGCAGATGTTACCAACGGTGAACTTGCAGATGAACTTGTGGAGTGGTGGCTCTAACGATAAGGATTTGCGTTAGTATCCAGAAGGTTGCCGGTTTGAACCCCTGTTACTGCCAAAAGAGATCCTACTCTATTGGGTGGGCCCTTGAGCAAGGCCCTTAACCTGTACTTGCTCCAGGGGCACTGTACAGTGGCTGAACCTGCTTTCTGACCCAAAGAGAAAACTAACAAATTCCATTTAAGAGAAATTGTGTAAGGCAAAATCTAATATATAAAGCACAGTAAATGTCTGTGTGTATGTTTGCTTGTCCTTTATACAAATCTGTACCGGGCATCCGATCACCACCAAACTGGTGATGGGGCTCCTTTGTGACCAGGAGGAGGTCATGGGGTATGGTTGATTGGGAAAAATGTTAGTGGTGAAGTGCAGGGCACCTTTTCACCGACACAACGTTCGGCACATGTCCCAGGCAATCCCATCTGGTGTACCAAATAATTACAGCTGCTACTTCAAGAGCCTATGAGTCATCTTAAGAAAGGGAAACCAGGCTGTCTGCCAACAGGAGAAAGGCTGCTGATGCAAGAGTGGATGAAACATCTGAAGAAAGGGAAGGCAGGCTGTCTACCAACAGGAAAAGGGCTGCTGATGCAAGAGTGGATGAAACATCTGACAAAAGGGAAGGCAGGCTGTCTGCCAAAAGGAAAAGAGCTGCTGATGCAGGAGTGGATGAAACATCTGAAGAAAGGGAAGGCAAGCTGTCTGCCAAAAGGAAAAGGGCTGCTGATGCAAGAGTGAATGAAACATCTGAAGAAAGGGAAGGCAGGCTGTCTGCCAACACAATACGATTTCAGTGTTGGTCTTTCTGACTGACTGGTGCTATTTGTTTGTCCACCATACAAATCTACACCGGGCATTCGATCGCCACCAAACTGTGGATGGGGCTCCGTATTGTAAATAACGTGCATTCATCTCACTGTGGTGGTTATTCCGTACGAAATACTATATAACACTTTATAATTGTCCTGCTTTTCGCTATTATACCCATGCCACTGAAAAAATGACGTAGAATTGGAAAGTCCACTTTCGATGCCAGAAAAAAGTCTATTTCAAGAGCGTCTAAAACGTTGCGCAAGACGTGAAGACGTTTTCATACCAACAATTCCGCGAATTCCGAGTGATTTACCCTTTGATATCAAACTACTACAATTTCCTGTTCGTTTGGCTTTTGCTATGTCAATTAATAGTGCTCAAGGCCAATCACTGCAAGTTAAAGGCATCAATTTGGAAAATCCATGCTTTTCACACGCACAACTCTATGTATCATGTTCTAGAGTGGGCAATCCTCAGAATTTGTTCATTTTCACACCACAAGGCAAAGCAAAAAATATACTCTATCCAGAGGCTCTGGAGTAACCACTTATACTGTATTACCTATTACAATAAAATTTCAATCACAAAACTTTGTTCTAGTTCTATGTTCTGTTTCTTTCATGTGGTAAATTCACCGGTTATAGGTTCCCGGGCAACGGCGGGTAATCCAGCTAGTAAAGAATAAAGAAAAAACTTGGAGGTGCTTGCAGCTGTGCAAAAAGCCATTATTCGATAAGGTCCTAATTAGCCAGATCAACCACTGACTAAATAGAGTTTTTTATTTATAGCAATGTTGAAACATGAGACTTACAGTTGACTATAAGTAAATTATAAGAAGTACACACTGTTGTAGAGGTAGAGGTATCTGGCCATTTTTAGGACCTTGTGTAACTTGAAAGTGTCTGAGCTGCCAGTAAGGGATAAGGAGCACTGGATCAAGTAGGGGAAACATTATTCCTGGGTATGTGCTTTCTTTTAGAAAGGTATTCATACAACGACCAATATATTATCCCTCCCTAGTAACCATGATACTAAAGAAAGGATGTATTTAACTGCTTTTAAGTGCTACATTTACTCCTATATATGAACACCTGAGGAAGCCAATTGAACAGTACAGTTATCTTAAGATGTTTCAGTGCAGTCTTCAACAATACCAAGCCCATTTTCAGTAGAGCTGATAGCATTTTAGAACTCCTATATTTCTGGAGTTTCAAGCATTTTGAATTCTGTTACTTGTAGGAATGCTATTAAATGCAGAGTTCTGAATTAATATTTTGTCTACTGCTGAAGGTAATTATACTGTATAGTAATCTTGTGTATGTGTATATATAGGATAACACTGGTTGTCACTTATATCTTTGTTTTATTGGATCTGTGTAACAATGCCTTAGTATTTTTGTAGTTTCTTACTACAAACAAATTTTCCTCTGGGATAAAAAGTCCACCTAATCTAATTTTCCTAGGCTTGGGCTGCAGAGTACGGGCCTCTTGTATAAAATGTTGCATGCACCCGTTTCCACGCTCACTTCAAGATGTATAAAGACTAAACTTGCCGTAAAGCTACACACATTTACACAGCAGGAGAATATTGATAGCACACGCTGCCACAGGAAAACCACTAGCATCTTCATAGATTCCACTGACCCATTCTGCAGTCTATTTGAGCTTCTCCCATCCGACAAATGCTTTAGAGCTTTTCCTGCATGGACGTCAAGACTCAGAAACAGTTTCATCCCAAGAGCTATAAACGGGCTTATTTACAATTACCTCACTGTAAACTTGCACAACTGTAATATTGCACAACCTAAGCCACTTTATGAGCCAATTGTATACAGTGACAATAAAGAAATTCAGTTCAGTAGAAGAGAGCGTGTATTTACAGATGGTGATCCCTGGCTTCTAAGTTGATTTAGATTTCTAAGACCTAACATCTTGGAGTTGTGTACTGTTAGAATACTAGGATGTATACTTGATATCATTTTTATGATGAAATACATTAAAATATGTTTATTACATTTTACAAATAAATTGTTAACTTCATTTAAATAATGTACACTGTTAATAATCAAAACATGTGGAAGCATGGTGAATCCATACTGCCACTTTCCAACAGGAGTGGGCAGGCAGTGATTGACACATGTAATATCCTAAATGCAATGTATTGTAACTCTGAGCATTTTAGAATACTAAAATGTATTCTTGATATCATTTTCATGATGAAATCCATTAAAACATGTATTAAACCTGTTGGGGCATGGTGGCACAGCGGTAGTGAATACGGCAACTGGTTACCTGGGAAAGAAAATGTTAGCACAGGAATTGGAAGTTAATACGTTTGACAGAGACAATACTGCTTAATTAAAGATAGAATAAATAAAGCTCATCCTGAAGTACATCCATTAAATTCCCAGGACACCTTGCCACAATATCTCTAAAAAGTGATTGCAAAAGCAGCTGTACTTTCAATGCAAGGAACATTTATGGCAGTTGTGACAAGGGTCCAAGAGGCTTAGATGTATGAATGAATATCCCACTGGTTTAATTGAAATAATGTGAGGTTGGTGATCTGGGTGGCCAGGGACACAAACACAGAGTTCAGTGGATGTTCTTCTGAGTGGTGAATGTAATGTATTCTATGTGGCGATCACTGCCTGCACTCTCCTTCATTCATTACAAGAGAGCTGGTTCAAGATGCACATACCAGTTAACGACTGGTTAATTAAAATCGATTTTAAGATGAAGTTTATGACATTCTACTTTAATGACAAAATGAACTATAAGATTAAACTGGACATTTTGAGATTAAAGCCACCAAATAGTACATTTTTCCCTTGCCTATGCTTCACTGAGTAGGACCTAAATTTTGCATTATATTAAAATTCTTTTTTCCACGTGCTTTTGCCATTGTCTTTTAACAAAACACTGAAAGGAAGTGGCTATTTATACTGATTCTGAGAGGAGCTGGGGTGGAGCTGTAAGTTGTTTGTTGAATTTTATAAAGGGGAAGTGTGTGGAACTTTGCATATGTGCAGTTTTATGCATCTGAATTTTTTGTGTGTACACACATTTCCAGTTTTGTGTCTATGCCATGTTTTAGTGTGAATTCTACACAAGCATACGTGAGGCCCCATGTCTTTAATCTATCCATATGAAAAGCTTCAAGACATTGGCTGGTCTATATCACTGTTTTACCTTTAGAAAAATCTTTATTCTTTTGAAGTTACTACACATTGCATCATCATTACTGTTTTTAGCACAATTCGCCAAAGTGAATTACGAATATGCTGTGCTTTCAAGTGACCTTGTTCAGACACATCTGTAGCCCACTGGGGGACTTAAAAGACTATTGCACCATCATAGCCTGCTCAAAACTAGTTTTGTTCCTCTTCCCCCATTGAGCTCAATGCATTTTGTGGAGGTCAGCAAAGTTCTTGAACATTTCCATGATTTCAGTGACCATGTTCCTTTCCTAAGGCTGAAAAGTTGTGGCAGGAGGATTTTTGGAACATTAAGTTAATGATGTGATCAACAAGCTGCTGACTATTTTTGCTGATTTTCTCATTGGTAGCAGACCCTGTCATTTTTGTTTCCAAATGGTACTTTTTTTTTCTTTTATTAAAATCCACAAGAACGTGTGTGTTAATTACTACTTTATATCCTGGTAATTGAAGGAAGGTTGCAATCAACTTTTGAAATTCTTGCCCTCACTGCCCGAGTTGCTTTACAGCTAGTACTTTTGTTTCTCTTGCTTGAGTTACAGACCTTGCTGCACAGTTTCATATATTGCTCACTGAAACTGAGTTCAGAGAGAAACCCTCTTCCAGGTAGACTGGGAGTACAGTGGGTGTCAAAAATTAAGTAATTCTTTCAGCAGAGCTAGGTGTCCAATCATTCACTGCCATTTCAACAATACAATAGTAGGAAGTAATTTGTTTTTGCATAGTGCTCCTCACCGGGTGCAGGCACAGCGCACTGCAGCAACCCTCAAGGCAAATGTAAGAACAAATTATGCCACTTACTAAATACAAAACTATCACATGTCAAGATAAGGATTTGCTCAAACACATAAAAATCAAAGTAGAAACTAATTAACTCTTTTAGGGCGGATGTCGACTTTTGTCGACAGGAGGGGTTGAGGGTGCATGTCAACAAAAGTCGACATCCAGAGGTAGAGGGCGACAATCAGCTGTTGATGGCGACAAAACTCACTGTTATGTCATAGGCATTCCCTCTCTGCTTAGAGAAATGTTAGACTCATTGACTTGGCATCTAATCCTTGCGTGTGCGCAGAGTTACAAAATGTAAACAAAGGCAAGATGACATCAACATGTCATGATGGAGTGAAGCAAGTGCAGAAAAGAAAATACTCAGCAGACAATGTTTTCCGCATTATCGCTGAGTTGGACTCTGATTTTTCAGAATCTGATTTTGTTGAGAGTGATCAGGAGATTGAGCAAAAGAGTGAGGAGCTGGCATCATCTGATTGAACACCAGCCAATGCCACCCCAGCTGATCGGCTGCCAGCTGAGCGCATTCGTGCAGCCGATGCACCTGTGGCAAGATTCTTGTGGGATGAATACCCAGACATTGATCCGTGGGAGCCAAATTGGCTACCGGATTTCACAAGACAGCAAGCTACTGTCAGATGAGACAAACAGGTATTCAGAGCAATTTTTTTGAGTCACGGGCTTTGCTTACACCACATTCTCATTTTTTAAAGTGGAAACCCACAACAAAAGACAAGATGAAGGGCTTTGTGGCATTACAAATAGAGATGGGACTAGACTGGAGATATAACTTCAGGGAGCATTGGTCCAAACGTGCTTTGTCCCATGGTGGCTTTGGACAGGTTATGCCGCGTGATAGGTACGTGCTCCTGCAAAGTTTTTTATTCATTTCTGTGATAACCAGGAGAAAATCCCAATAGGTGAACCAGGTTACAACCCCATGTATAAAGTTCAACCCCTGCTTGACATTGTGGAACCAACATATAAACAATTTTATCAGCCTGGCCATGATTTTTCTGGGGATGAATTTATGATAAAATACAAGGGATGCCTTTTTTCCGCCAGTAAATGCCAGACTAGCCCACAAAGTTTGGCATAAAGGATTTTGTACTGGCAGAAACAAACACTGGTTTCTGCCTGAAAGTAATTACATATACAGGAAAGTATTTCTTTCAAAGAGAGAACTGTCCCTTGATAAGTCAGGCTGTGCTGGAGCTGTTTCAGGGCTATGAACATTTGGGTCAAGTTATGTACGTGGATAATTTTTATACATCACCAGAATTGTTCATGGAGCTACAGAGCAGGGGAATTGGAGCTTGTGTCATAGTGAGGGTGAACAGGAGACACAGACAAGCTGAAGATGAAAAAAGGTGACAATCCGGTTTTCATGTGGGCAGAAAACTTGATGGCAGTGGCATGGCACAGTGTCAAACAGGTGACTTGTCTCTCAACAGTACACTAACAATATATGTGAGAAAGTTATTCGTCAAAAGGGAAGCCCAGAAGGTAGGAAGCTGGACAAGCCACTTGCACTTGAGGAGTATAACTGTAAAATGACTGGAGTTGATCGACTGGATCAGATGCTTGGGTCATACGCTTACGGCCATAAGTCCACCAAGTGGTACCACATTGTGTGCCATCGCATGCATGAGATTGCACTTACAAATGGTTATATATTGTTCAAGCAGGCAAACTGTGACAGTACTGTCACTGCAGCAGATTTCCGCAAGAAGGTGGTTGACAGCTTCAGGGCTCTAGAGTGCGACCAATTTGGTCGCACGTGCGACCTAATTTCTCAATGGTGCGACTAAAAAAAATCAAAGGTTGCACCGGTGCGACCAGCCGTTCGAGGGGGAAAAAAAACGAAACTCCGTGACTCTTAAAGTCTCCCTGTTGTTCAACAACAGACACACATTAGGCCCATATCGTGGTCTAAACCAATCAGAGATAGTGAAGGGCGGATCCCGCCCCCCCTCTGATTGGCCGTGGTCCAGATATTCCTGTACGTGTGTGTACGTTTGAAAATGCATGTGATGCAGTCAGACAGAGAGAGGTGAGTAGCCCATCAGGTAAACAGTGGATGTAGCCGCGGATTATGAGAGAAGATGAAAAGAACGATTGACAGCTTTTTCGTTAAGAATGTTAAGTTAGGGCCTGATCTGTCCGAAAATCATAACTAATGCTCTGACACGGAGCCGTCAACCTCCCAAGTTATAGCAAGCCCTGGTCCGGAGACGGCATTAGATAATGAGCCACATACGATCGAGTCCGAGCCCACTGAAATTAAAAGGGGTAAAGTGTATACATTTCGAAAAGAGTGGCTTGACCAGTTTCCCTGGCTAAGATACAGTAAAGCCGATAATATAATGCACTGTATTTACTGTAAAGAGTGTGGGAAGACCATGGCCGGCAGTAGTGCATTTGTGACTGGTTCTAATACATTTAGAATTGAAACGCTGAAAAAGCACAATGCATCTATAAAACACATTACATGCCGCGATAAATGCACTGCTCAAGTGTCCCCTCTCCCCGCTGCCTTTCAGCGGCAGGCAGCAGCAAACAGATCATCAGACGAGGCCGAGATGATAATTAAGTTTAACGTTGCCTACAATATTGCAAAAGAAGAACTTCCCTTCACTAAATTCAAGTCCGAAATAATTCTTATGAAGAAAAATGGCTTGAACGTAAACCCGACGTACAGCAATGATGTCGCGTGCGCCCAATTTATAGGAGTCATCGCAGATACATTGGAAAAAAAAGACGTCTGTGCAAATTGCGAACAGTGCGTACATGGCATTCCTGATCGACGGAGACACAGATATCGCCACAAAGGAATGCGTCATTGTGTACGGTCGTATCTTGCGGAGAGGAAGACCGGTGAATATACTTATTGGACACATTGAGGTCGAGCATGCTCATGCCCAAGGTAAGCCATGTCATGTCATGGAGCCTATGTCAATAATATGCCTACCGTCTCATTACTGCATTAACCATAATATTCTTATACTTAAAGACATTGAGCCATGAGATGTTCAGTTTGAAGCCCTTAAAACACTTAATTTAGATTTTCTTTTTAGTTAATTTATCTTGAGATTTTTTAAGTTAAAATTTCAGCTCAGTAAAGCACTTTAAGCATCAACACTTTTTCAGTAAGTTACCTTTCTTGTAGAATTGTGCTTGCCTTCAAATAAAGAACTTTATATTGACCAGATTGTTAGTTAATCATTTACAAGTCAATATTGCCTATATGGACAGTGATTTAAAAAAAAAAAAAAAAACAAATAAATAAATAAAGTGAACTTGTAAAACTGTGGTGTTAAATGTGATGCGGTTGAAAATTTGGGTGCACCTAACTTTTGTGCTGGTGCACCTAAGAAAAAAAGTTAGGCGCACCAATGCAACCAGTGCAAAAAGTTAGTCTAGAGCCCTGAGCTTGCTGGCAGAGTATGTTGCAGTGCCTTTGGCAAAGCGAGGAAGGCCAGACAGGCTGAATGAGCGTCATTTTCCTGCCACATATTAGGACAAAAAATACAAACCTGACTGTGTTGTGTGCAACAATAGACAATTGAAAATGAGGCATCAGTGCATCACATATTATAAGCAGTGCAACGTGGCAATGCATGCAACATACTTTGCTGTGTAACATGTATGTGAAATCATATAATATGCAGGTTCATACAACATGCACGACAGTAACATTTGTCAAAAATAAATATTTTTGTTGATTTGATATGTTAAACCATTGCTTTGTGTTCTTTTTAAAAAAAAAAAAGTTAGTTTTTGGAAAAATATTCAGCCCTAGGAGAAAAGAAACAAAAAAATAGCCCTAAAAGGGTTAATAAAACTAATAAACAACAATATTTGTCCATTAGCTAATTGTAAAAGTCAGACAAGCCAGACACAGTGAAGAGTCCTGGAGAGCTCTGCCAACAAGCCGCTTCCCAACCTATTGGCCAGTCTATAGCTATGTCAGTGCTGGGCTAGCCAATCTGATGAAAAAATCCTTCTGCCTGATAATTCCAGCACTACTTTATCTTAGGTTACTTTTCCAAGGCTGGCAAACAACTTGGCAGTAGAGCAATGGCACCAAGCCTGACATGAGGAAGGATACTGAGAAGGAAAATGGAATATAGGAGGGTTACTAACAATATTGTGTTACTTATATTTTAGTACTAGTGATTAACAACAGAGATGCACTATGTGTAGCTAATCAGTAGCTCTACTCAGGATATGCTAAACTGAAGTTTTAAGTCTTCAGCCTAGATTTAAAAGCTAAGACTAAAGGGGCATATCACTTATACAAGAAGGCAGGCCATTCCACAACTTTGTTGCTTTTTAACTAAAAGCTCAGCCTGCCATTGTTGTTTTAATAATCCTTAGAATCATAAGCAGGCCAGCATCTTGAAATCTTAATGTGCACCTAGGCTTGTAAGTAGTGATAAGTTCAGATAAGTAAGTATGGCTTTGGGCATTTAAGGCTTTATATGTTAAAAGGAGGATTTTGAAATCTGCCATAAACTTAACTGAGAGTTAGTGCAAGAACATAAGAACTGGAGTTGTTTGTACTTTCTTGTTCTTGTAATTATTTTCGAAACATTTTGAAATAACTGAAAGTTCTGTAAAAAACAATTTGATCAGCTAGTGAGCACTGCATTGCTGTAGACATTTCTACTAGAAATAAATCCATGAATTAATTTCTCATTATCCTGTGAATTTTGAAAACACCTTAATAATCCAAAAGTTTCAAGACAAAACATTTTTGGATAGTTTTTTAATGTGTACTTTAAATGACATGATATTATCAAAGATAACATCTAGTTTATGGGCTGATTCAGTAAAACTAATAGTGATTCAAACGGAGTTAAATAATGACAAAATATTGTTGAGATCAGCATTATTCTCTCCACAGATAACATTTCTGTTTTATCTGGGTTCAAAGATAAGAAGTTATCTCTCTACTCCTTTAACTCATTAACACATCAAATTAAGGACAACATCGAGAAACATCATTTGGTCTAAAAGAAGGGTGCAACTTGATGTCATCTATGTACGGTAAACAGTAAAGTTCCCAGCACATTTCTGTACATACTAGAATTAATTTGATAAATAAGAATTAAACCAGGCCAGCCCAATGCCACTTTCCAGCCAGTGTAGTAAAACAAAGTCATAATTTGTAACTTAATCAGATTAGGCTTGCCAAATTCAGTCATGAACAATGAATATGACCATGGTGGTCTGTAGACTAGCACAACAGTTGTGCTTGAATCTGTTTTAATATTTAAAACCAAGTGTCTTCAAAGGATATGAATTCCCCTACAATTTTTAGAAGCAGTTTGTATTTTGCCATAAGGAATTATTCCAAGGCTACTTTTCCACCAGTATCTCTAGATTTATGAAGGAATGTATAACCAATTTGTGATGTCTTAGCTAAGGGAATAGAGTCGGATTTGCTAAGCCAGGTTTTAGTGAGAAGACACAAATCAAATTTTGTACTTAATATAATTTACTAAAGCAGCTTTATTTCCAAGATAGTGAATGTGTAGCCTCCTTAGCATTAGACCCAAGCATTACTCGGGCTTTGAAAACAGTGTTAAAAGCGTTAGCCGTGAGTGTTACTCAGGCAACTGTACAGATCCCTCTTGCATAAACATTAGAACCAAGAATCACTCGGGCTATAACAGTACTGTTCGTGCTGCCATTCTTTGGAGACATTATGTCTTAGTGCAGGTTTTCACTAATTATGAAATATCTGCACTTTACCAACAATGAAGACTTTGATGAGAATACCCATTCAACACCCAAACTGAAGAAAATTTGGGAGATGTACCAAGCCATTGTATAAAATTTTCGGAATGTTTACATTCCGGACCATGATGTCAGCATCAATGAAAGTCTCATGGCTTATGAGGGCAGACTGTCATGGATACAGTACATTGTGTCAAAAATAGCAAGATTTGGCATAATGTTTTACGAGTTTTGTGAATCTTAAATGGGATACATTTTGGATTTGGTTTTGTACACAGGGAAAGGGACACTGTTTGATCCGAAATACAATCAGTATGGTGTTGCTACGTCATCAGTGCTGACTTTGATAGATTCTCTGCTGGATCAAGGCTACTGTGTAACCATCAACACTTTTTATACTTTGCCAGAGCTATTTGACATCTTGCTTCAAATAAAGACTGACACATGGAACAGTGTGTCCCTACTGTTATGCCTTGCCTGAAGACTTTGGCAAAACTAAATTACAGCAAGGTGTGCTGGTAGTTTGGCAAAAGGGTAAACTGCTTGCGCTGAAATGGAAGATAAGAACAAGGTTTGTCTTCTTAGCACTGTACAAAATGCAGTTATGGTCACTTTGCAGGCAAAAGGCAACAAGTAGATTACAAAGCCTTGTTCTGTGGTCACCTTCAATAGCATAATGATCAGCATAGATCGTGCGTATCAAGAATTGACTTTCTATCCCATTATGCGGAGGCAACAAAAGAAATACTACAAAAAGATATTTGGTCATCTGGTGGAAAAGTACATTTGGAATGCATTCATTTTATACAAACAAAAAGCTGGTGTGATGGATGGTCGGCAGCTAAACCTGGCCCACACACCCAGGACGCTAGATGTCGACTTCCCTGCAGCATAGTGGTGCCCCGGATTCCCGCAGGGCACTATGGGATATGGAGTTTGGCGTCACAGCCCTGCTGGGTACCGTGGGTGCCATCAGCTGACGCTGCAGGGAGACACAGGGATTTGTGCTTCGCATATAGCCTGGAAGTATTCCCAAGTCATGGGGACGGAAGGATAGAAGTACTTCCGGGCTGAAGAAAAATACAACTCTCCATCTGACCCGGAAGTGCTGACGGGTCACATGGATGGAAGGACTATATAAAGTACTCAACAAGCAAGCCTGAGTTGGGAGGGAGTGTGACAGAGCTTGCTGGGAGGAAAGGAGGAGAATTATTGTGTTTGTTCATTGTGTGTTTGGTAGATGTGGTGCTTTGGAGGCACTATAGTGAAGAAAAGGATTCTTAGCGCTTTAGAGTATCTGTCTGTTGGGTTTCACGGGGCAACAGTGCCCCCAAGTATTCACACTGGTGAAACTGAATCTTATGCAAACTTATATGCCACCTTGTAGAAAAAATTTATTGCCACACATCCACTGTCCACACTACCGCTGAAGAGATGCGGTCAACCCAGCACATAACATATCAATCCACAGCATCTTATTGGTAGACATTTTATTGATTATATACCTCTAACAGAAAAAAACAGAACCCAACTCCTACCTGCACAGTGTGCTGTTCAAAAACTGATAAATCTGGAAAGATCATCCAAAAAGAAACATGCTATTATTATCCCAATTATGATGCTGGATTGTGTCTTTCACTGTGCTTCAAGATTTACACAAAACTCATTTTGAAATGATATACTGTATTGTCATCATTAATAGTGTTGTTATTACTGTTATTTGTGTTATTATTGTTCATTTCATATTATTGTTTTTATTTATTATTATTTGACATATCATGTGAGCAATTGACTAAATGGAAGAGGAGTAAGGCCAGGTGGATCGGAGATTGATTAAATTTGTTCTATCATGGTGTGGATGGGAGGAGAAATGGGGTAGGGGTTATTCTGAAGGAACAGTATGTCAAGAGTGTTTTGGAGGCGAAAAGACTGTCAGACAGAGTGATGATTATGAAACTGGAAATTGGAGGTGTGATGGTGAATGTTGTTAGTGCATATGCCACACAAGTTAGGTGTGCGATAAATGAGAGAGAAGGTTTCTGGCCTGAGTTGGATGAAGTAATGGACAGTGTACCTAGCGGACAGAAGGTGGTGATTGGAGCGGATTTAAATGGTTATGTTGGTGAAGGGAACAGAGGAGATAAGGTGGTGATGGGTAGGTATGGTGTCAAGGAGAGGAATGAAGGAGGTCAGATAGTGAATTTTGTGAAAAGGACGGACATGGCTGTGGTGAATACGTATTTTAAGAAAAGGGAGGAACATAGGGTGACATACAAGAGTGGAGGTAGATGCACACAGGTAGATTATATCCAATGCAGAAGAGTCAAACTTAAGGAGACTGAAGACTGCAAAGTGGTGGCGGTCTGTAGGATGAAGTTGGAGATCAAGAAGAGGAAGAGAGTGAGGGCAGAGCCAAGGATCAGATGGTCAAATTTGAAAAAAGAAGACTGCAAGGTTGAGTTTTGGGAGGAGGTGAGACAGGCACAGGGTGGCAGTGAAGAATTACCAGACACCTGGGCGAAGTAGTAAGGGTGAAAGCAAGAATGGTGCTTGGTGCTTGGTGTGACATCTAGACAGAGGAAGGAGGAAAAGGAAATCTAGTGGTGGAATGGGGAAGTACAGAAGAGTATACAGAGGAAGAGTATGGCGAAGAAATGGGATAGTCGGTGAGATGCAGAAAGTAGACAAGAGTACAAGGAGATGAGGCACAAGGTGAAGGGAGAGGTGGTGAAGGCTAAAGAAATGGCTTATGATGAGTTTTTTGAGAGGATGGACACTAAGGGAAAAAATGATCTGGATAGATTGGCTAGATAGATGGACAAACCTTGTGCAGCAGAATAGGGTGTAAAAGGATAAAGATGGAAACATACTCAGAAGTGAGGGGGGTATGTTGAGCAGATGGAAAGAGTACTTTGAGAGGCTGATGAATGAAGAGAATCACAGAGAGAGAAGGCTGGATGATGTGGAGATAGTGAAACAGGAAGTGCAACGGATTAGCAAGAAGGAAGTAAGGACAGATTTGAAGAGGATGAAGAATGGAAGGGCCGTTGGTCCAGAAGACACAGGAGAGATGGCAGTGGAGTTTTTAACCAGTTTGTTTAATGGAATCTTGGAAAGTGAGAGGATGCCTGAGGAGTGGAGAAGTGTACTGGTACCAATTTTCTTCTTTTTTTTTTTTTTTTTTTTTTTTTTTTTTTTAAGAATAAGGGGAATGTGCAGAGCTGTAGTTACTACAAGTGAATAAAATTGATGAGCCACAGCATAAAGTTATGGGAAGGAGTGGTGGAAGCTAGGTTAGGAACAGAGGTGATAAGTGAGCAGCAGTATGGTTTCATGCCAAGAAAGAGCACCAAATTGGACTGGACTGCCAATACTGATGCTCTGTGTAAGAAAGGTCAGAGCCAACTCTACTTTCTTAGAAGGTTGGCGTCCTTCAACATCTGTAATAAGATGCTGCAGATGTTCTACCAGACGGTTGTGTCGAGTGCCCTCTTCTACGCGGTGGTGTGCTGGGGAGGCAGCATAAAGAAGGACGTCTCACGCCTGGACAAACTTGTTAAGAAGGCAGGCTCATTTGTTGGAATAAAGCTGGACAGTTTAACATCTGTAGCAGAGCGACGGGCACTAAGCAAACTCCTGTCAATCATGAAGAATCCACTGCATCCACTTAACAGTGTCATCTCCAGGCAGAGGATTAGCTTCAGTGGCAGACTTTTGTCACTGTCTTGCTCCATTGACAGACTGAGGAGATCGTTTCTCCCACACACTATGCGACTCTTCAATTCTACCCGGGGGAGAGAATGCTAACATTATTCAAAGTTATTGTCTGTTTTTACATGCATTTTTATTACTCTTTAATTTTTTTTGTTTTCTTTTGTGTAACTGCTGCTGGATTATTTGAATTTCCCCTTGGGATTAATAAAGTATTTATCCATCTATCTATCTATCTATCATAGATGCAATTTTCGCTCTGAGGGTGTTGATGGTTCTGAGCCCTTTCTTATTTGCAGTGGTGATGGACAGGTTGACAGATGATATTAGACAGGAGTCCCCTTGGACTATGATATTTGCTGATGACATTGTGATCTATAGCAAGAGTAGGGAGCAGGTTGAGGAGACCCTGGAGAGGTGGAGATATGCTCTAGAGAGGAGAGGAATAAAGGTCAGTAGGAATGGTGAGGATGCAGGGAGTAGAGTTGGCGGAGATGAGTTTAAATACTTGGGATCAACAGAGTAAAGTAACAGGGATTGTGGAAGAGAAGGGAAAAACAGAGTGTAATGGGTGGAGAAGATTGTCAGGGGTAGTTTGTGACAAGATGGGCATCGGCAAGAGTGAAAAGGAAGATCTACAGGATAGTATTGAGACCAACTATATCATATGGGCTGGAGACGGTGGCACTGACCAGAAAGCAGGAGACAGAGATGGAGGTAGCAGAGTTAAAGATGCTAAGATTTGCATTGGGTGTGATGAGGATGGACACAATTAGACATGTGTACATTAGAGGGTCAACTTAGGTTGGAGGGTTGGGAGACAAAGTCAGAGAGGTGAGATTGCATTGGTTTGGACATATGCAGAGGAAAGATGCTAGGTATGTTGGGAGAAGTATGTTAAGGATAGAGCTGCCAGGTAAGAGGAAGACCTAAGAGAAGGTTTATGGATGTGGTGAGAGAGGCCATGCAGGTGATGGGTGTAACAGAGCAAAACGCAGAGGACAAGAAGATATGGAAAAAGGTGATCCGCTGTGGCAACCCCTAATGGGAGCAGCCAAAAGAACAAGATGTTGCGCTTCCCCCTCCATTTGGCCCGCAGCCTCTGTCTCGGATTAGCACGAATATGTTGCACCTTGAAACGAACAATGATTTTCAGTGTGATAAGGGAAGTTGCAAAATCAACCGGAATGTTCAAGCAAGTTATAGGGGGGGAAAAAAAAACGATCTAAATCCATTAAGTAGTTCTCTTGTTCGCTAGCCAAGTGGAGGTAAGGAACACCTCAAGGCTGGCACATGGGTGAGGAGGGCCCTGCATTTGCACTATGTACAGTATATTGTACTTATGCTTTCATATTGTATATTTTATTGTTTTTATCACATTATTATTACTGTTATTATTAATGATGTTTTATTATTTTATAGGAAACTAGCTGCATTGCCTGAGCACACCAGAAACGTTCTGAGTGTCAACTATATGATACATACAAGACCACAAGATTGTTACAGTCTGCTGTATATATAAAATATATAGATAGATATTTTTCAATCCCCAAGGGGAAATTCACATACTCCAGCAGCAGCATACTGATAAAAACAATATTAATTAAAGAGCAATAAAAGTGCAGTGCAAGTTAAACAATGCAAGGATAAGAGTGTGAGGCAGGTATAACAGTCTATAGTCTTGTGTAGTGTTAACGTTTACCACCCGGATGGGATTGAAGAGTCGCATAGTGTGAGGGAGGAATGATCTCCTCAGTCTGTCAGTGGAGCAGGACGGTAACAGCAATCTGTTGCTGAAGGTGCTCCTCTGTCTGGAGATGATACTGTTCAGTGGATGCATTGGATTTTTCATGATTGACAGGAGCCTGCTCAGCGCCCGTTGCTCTGCCACAGATGTCAAACTGTCCAGGTCCATGCCTACAATAGAGCCTGCCTTCCTCACCAGTTTGTCCAGGTGTGAGGTGTCCCTCTTCTTTATGCTGCCTCCCCAGCACACCACCGCGTAGAAGAGAGCGCTCACCACAAGTGACTGATAGAACATCTGCAGCATCTTATTGCAGATGTTGAAGGACACCAGCCTTCTAAGGAAGTATAGTCGGCTCTGTCCTCTCTTGCAAGGAGCATCAGTATTGGCAGTCCAGTCCATTTTATCATCCAGCTGCACTCCCAGGTATGTATAGGTCTGTACCCTATGCACACAGTCACCTTTGATAATCACAGGGTCCGGGAGGGGCCTGGGCCTCCTAAAATCCACCACCAGCTCCTTGGTTTTGCTGGTGTTCAGGTGTAGGTGGTTTGAGTTTCACCATTTAAACAAAGTCCTTGATTAGGTTCCTATACTCCTCTTCCTGCCCACTCCTGATGCAGCCCACGATAGCAGCGTCATCGGCGAACTTTTGCACGTGGCAGGACTCCGAGTTGTAGAGGAATTCTGATGTATATAGGCTGAAAAGGACCAGAGAAAGCACAGTCCCCTGCAATGTCAGACCTGCAGTTCCCAAGACGCACATTCTGAAGTCTGTCTGTAAGATAGTCCACAATCCATGCCACCAGGTATGAATCTTCTCCCATCTGTCAGCTTGTCCCTAAGGAGCCGAGGTTGGATGGTGTTGAAGGCGCTAGAGAAGTCCAGAAACATAATCATTACAGCACCACTGCTTCTGTCCAAGTGGGAGAGGGATCGGTGTAGCATATAAATGATGACAACTGCAGAGGGTCAAGGACGTGGCAGACCTGTGGCCTCAGGTGGTGAAGCAGCAGTCGCTCCATGGTCTTCATCACATGTGACGTCAGAGCGACGGGCCAGAAGTCATTTAGCTCACTAGGACGTGATACCTTTGGGACTGAGGTGATGCAAGATGTTTTCCAACGCCTCGGAACTCTTCCCTGTTCCAGGCTCAGGTTGAAGATGCACTATAGAGGACTCCCCAGCTCCAACACACTGGCCTTTAGCAGTCATGGTGATATTCCATCTGGACCCACTGCTTTGCTGGCACGAAGTTTCCTCCGCTCTCTGCTTACCTGGGCTGCTATAATTGTGGGTGGGGGGAAACTCTCTCCTATGCTGGTATCAACAGAAAGATGGGTAGAAGATGCAGTACTCTGAGGTGAGAGTGGGTTAGGGTGGTCAAACCTGTTAAAGAAGTTGTTCATTAGGTTTGATCTTCCATTTCTCTCTCTCGATGGTGGCACCCCGCTTCGAGCTGCAGCCAGTGATGATCTTCATCCCATCCCACACTTCCTTTATGTTGTTATTCTGCAACTTCTGCTCCAGCTTTCTCCTGTACTGCTCTTTCGCCTCCCTGAGCTGGACTCAGAGTTCCTTCTGCATCAGCTTGTGCTGATCACCGCCTTTAAAAGCCCTTTTCTTCTGGTTCAAAGGGCCCTGAATGTCACTTGTAATCTATGGTTTGTTGTTAGCATAGCAGCATACTGTTCTTACTGGAACTACAATGTCCATACAAAATTTAATGTAGTTAGTAGTGCAGTCAACAACCTTCTCAATGTTGTCACTATATGATCCCTGCAGGATATCCCAGTCCGTAGTTCCAAAGCCTGCTCTGCCTCAGAGGACCACTTCCTGAATGAGCATGTGGTTGTAGGTAGCTCCCTCACTCTTGGTTTGTAGTGAGGCTGACGGAAAACCAGGTTATGATCTGCTTTTCCAAGCGCAGGCTTTGGGGTGGCGCTGTATGCGTCTTTAACATTTGCATACAGTAGGTCACTAGTCCTATTTCCCTGGGTGTTACAGTCCACATACTGGGAGAAGGCAGGTAATGTTTTGTCCAGTGTCACATGGTTAAAGTCTCCAGAAATTAGCACAAGCTCCTTGGGGTGCTGCGTTTGTAGTTTAGCAACAGCGGCTTGGATGATGTCACCCGCTATCTCCACGTCCGCCCGAGGAGGGATGTAAACAATAACAATGATGTGTCCAAACTCTCTGGGCAAGTAGTAGGGATGCAGACTTATGGCCAACAGTTCAATGTCCCTGCAGCAAGTGGAGATTTTGACGTTTACATGTCCAGGGTTGCACCACCTTGTGTTCACATAGAGAGCGAGTCTTCCTCCTTTCCGCTTCCCGCATGTATTTGCTTCTCTGTCCATGCTAACTGTGCTAAACCCGGGTAGCTCCACGCTAGCATCTGGGATGCTAGTTGTTAGCCACGTTTCACAAAAACACAACAAACTGCATTCTCTGTAGGTCCTGACATTTTCCACCATCGCAGCCAGTTTGTCGATCTTATTTGGTAGTAAGATATATATATAATATAAATATGTCAGCTCGAGTCACAAAGACAGAATGAGTCCCAAAAATAGTTATGATGCCAACCCGGCCGACTATATTTAATTTCAAAAGCAACAGACAGGCACGCAGTGGTGCTCAAACATAAAGAATGCTGGCATTCTCCTCCAGTTCACCCTCTGGTGGTCATTCCGACTGTCAACTGGATTATAACATACAAGACTGCAAGATCACCCCCTACCCCACCTAAAAGGGAGTGGGTTAAGGTTGATTTCACCCTACAGTGTTTTTAGTCGACCAATGGGAAACGTATACCAAGTTTCATGAAAATTGCTCCAGCAGTTTGGAAGTGATGCTGGAACATACAAACACACACACACACATTGACCACACTGAACTGCTTGAGTTAGCCAAGATGGAGGCTTTTATATCTTGTAACCCGGAAGTGACTTCAGTCTGGCTGCCGGAACAGGAAGTGACGCCAGTCTAGGTGCCGGAACAGAAAGTGACGTCAGGTCAGGCAGGTTTTCCCGTATTTGATCTGCAGAAATAACAGACAAAGGCTTAGAGCACCCCACCACCCCCTGACCTGGCGGGTAATCACCTTCACTTGGTCCCATCAGCTCGCTCGTAGTCCCACATATGTGACAAAATATATATGTGTGTGTATGTATATATATATATATATATATATATATATATATAT